>ML273193.1:4553-32212 GCA_005239495.1 Nicotiana undulata
AAGATTTGGAGGCACTATTTGTATGGGGTACCGTGTGAGGTATTCACTGATCACAAGAGTTTGCAATACTTGTTTAAGCAAAAGGAATTGAACATGAGGCAAAGAAGGTGGTTAGAATTGCTGAAGGACTATGATATTGCTATTCTCTATCATCCGGGAAAGGCCAATGTGGTGGCTGACGCTTTGAGCTGGAAGTCAATCAGTATGGGTAGTTTGGCCTATTTATTAGTTGGAGAGCGACCTTTGGCTTTGGATGTTCAGGCGTTAGCCAATCGATTTGTTAGGTTGGAGGTTTGTGAGGATGGCAGTGTTTTGGCCTATACCGTCGCTCGTTATTCATTGTATGATCGTATTAGTGCCAGGCAGTATGATGACCGTCATTTGTGTGCTCTTAGAGATGCGGTTCGGCACGGACGTGCCAAGCACGTCACAGTTGATGCCGAGGGAGTTTTGAGATTGCAGGGTCGTATATGTGTTCCTGATGTGGACGGGATTTGTGAGTTGACATTGCAGGAGGCCCATATTTCCCGGTATTCCATTCATCCGGCGCCGCGAAGATGTACCAGGACTTGCGGCAGCATTATTGGTGGCGTAGAATGAAGAAGGATATTGTGGCTTATGTAGCTCGGTGCTTGAATTGTCAGCAGGTTAAGTATGAGCACCAGAGACCTGGTGGATTGATGCAGCATATTCAGCTTCTCGAGTAGAAGTGAGAGTGTATCACGATGGATTTTGTAGTTGGGCTTCCACGGACTCAAAGGATGGTTGATGCAGTATGGGTTGTTGTGGACAGGCTGACCAAGTCAGCACATTTCATTCCTGTGTCAGTTTCGTACTCAGCGGAGAAGTTGGCAAAGATTTACATGAGAGAGATTGTTAGATTGCATGGCGTGCCCCTATCCATTATATCGGACCGAGGTACTCAGTTCACCTCCCATTTCTGGAGAGTATTTCAACGAGAGTTGGGCACACAGATCGAGTTGAGCACAACATTTTATCCTCAGACGGACGGACAATCCGAGCGTATTATTTAGATTTTGGAGGATATGTTACGAGCTTGTGTTATTGATTTTGGTGGTTCATGGGATCAGTTCATGCCTTTATCAGAGTTTGCCTACAACAACAATTACCAGTCGAGCATTCAGATGGCTCCGTATGAGGCGTTGTATGGTAGGCGATGTCGGTCTCCAGTCGGATGGTTTGAGCCCGGAGAGGCTAGATTATTGGGTTCTGAGTTAGTCCAGGATGCCTTGGATAAGGTGAAGATTATTCAGGATAGGCTTCGTACAGCTCAGCCCAGGCAAAAGAGTTATGCAGATCGTAGAGTTCGAGATTTGGCTTTCATGGTAGGAGACCAGGTGTTCCTTCGAGTGTCGCCTATGAAGGGCGTGATGAGATTCGGAAAGAAGGGCAAGTTGAGCCCTAGGTACATTGGTCTGTTTGAGATTTTGGACAAGGTAAGAGAGGTGGCCTACAGACTTGCCTTGCCACCGCATTTATCAGCAGTACATCCAATGTTTCATGTATCTATGCTCCGGAGGTATATTGCAGATCCATCTCATGTTCTTGACTTCAGCGGTGTCCAGTTGGACAAGGATCTGACTTATAAGAAGGAACCGATAGCTATATTAGATAGGCAGGTTCGTTAGTTGAGGTCGAAGAGTTATCCTTCGGTCCGTGTTCAGTGGAGAGGTCAGCCTGCGAGGCAGCTACTTGGGAGTCCGAGCCCGATATGAGGAGTCGTTATCCCCATCTTTTCTAAGACTTAGGTACTTTTCTATGTCCGTTCGAGGACGAACGTTTGTTTTAGAGGTGGAGATTGTGATGACCCAAAAGGTCATCCTAAGTAATTCCAGCTAAATCTGTGTTCCGAGGCCTCGAAAGCCTCCGTTAATCTCACCTCGATATGCGTGCGCAGCCCGGGCAGGTAGCCGGGAAGCTTCCATGTGAAAATTTGATAAAAATGGGATTTTTGAATTGAATAATTGAATAAAGTTGACTTTGGTCAACATTTTTGGTAAACGGACCCGGACCCATGATGAGACGGTCCCGGAGGGTCCGTAGGAAAATATGGGACTTGGGCGTATGCCCGGAATCGAATTCCGAGGTCCCAAGCCCGAGAAATGAATTTTTAAAGAAAATTGTTTTCTGAAAATAATAAAGGATTTTGAAAATGAGCTTTGATGTGAAATCCGTGCTACCGGGACCGTATTATGATTCCGGATCCCGGAACAAGTTTAATATATGTTATGTGACTTATCTGTGAAATTTGGTGTAAAACGGACTTGAAATGACGTATTTCGGATCAAAATTGGAAAAGTTAATTTTTATGAAGTTTTAAGAAAATTCTATGAGTTTTAAGGTTTAATTCCTTGTTTTTGATGACATTTTGATGATTTAAAAGCTTGAACAAGTTCGTAGGATATTTTTGGAGTCGTATGTGTTTTTGGTTTTGAGCCCCGAGGGCTCGGGTGAGTTTCGGGTAGCTAACGGGGTGTGAAAACATGAAAAATCTGGTGTTTTTATCTCAGCTGCCGGTGTCCAGGAATTTAACACTATGCGAACGCATTGATAGCCATGCGAACGCATATCACACGTGGGGAGGGGGCTGGGATTACTCTGTGCGAACGCACAGACTTGCTCGCGAACGCACAGGCCAGGGAGCTTAAGCCTATGCGAACGCGGCTAGTCCGGTGCGAACGCACTGCATGTTAAGGGAGCTGGGGTGGGGAGACACTTTGCTCTGTGCGAACGCGGCTCTGCGCTCGCGAACGCATAGGCCTGGGGAGATATGCATGTGCGAACGCGGCTCAGTGCACGCGAACGCATAGAGTATTTTGCCTAGGTATATTTTTTTAGTCCAAAATAGACCCATTACAGATTACTCCCATCTTTCACTTCCTCCTTCTTCCCCAAACCCCATAGACGAAATTCAAGCTTTCCAACCTCCATAGCTTCATAGGTACGTGTACTTAACTCCGTTTTCTTCCATTGTTCTTCAACAAACACTAGAATCTATGCCTAAAATCCTAAAATCAATGTAGAAATTAGGGATTTTGGGTAGAGTTAGGTTTTTGGGAATTTTGGGTGATTCAACCTCAATTTGGGGTCGGATCTTGAAGCAAATAATATATTTGAACTCGTGGGGGTATGGGTGATCGGGTTTTTGTCCGAGCCTCGTGTTTGGACCAAACGCGCCCGGGGTCGAATTTTGGTATTTTTGGAAGAATGCTAGGAATTGTATAATTAGGTTATGGGACTGTGTTAGTGAGTCATTATTGATATTATTGAGTTAATTATGCCTAGATATTATCGTTTCGGAGTCCTATTCTAAAGGAAAGGCGGTATTAGAGGCTTGACTTGCACTTTGGAGCTGAGGTAAGTGTTTGGCCTAACCTTAGCTTGAGGGATTAGGTATAGAATCTTATTTGCTATGGGTAATTCATGTCCAACGTATAGGCGGGGTGACGAGTGCCTATATGTTGCGGTCAAGCATGCCCGTGAGTCAATTGTGGTGAATCATACCGTGTTCTTAATATTCTCTGTACTATGAGTAATTGGTGATTTAGAAGTGATACCTTGATGTTGTTTCATGACATGGGGAGTTATTGTGTTATTTGTTTCAGTTGAGGCTTTTACTGTCGAAATTGTATTTCTGATGCGAGGTTGGTTATAGCTGAGTCCCTTGCCGGAACGATAGAATTTTATTGAGTATTTCCATACACTTGAGACTTCTTATTGTTGATTTTCACATTATATTGTTGCTTTTATATTATTTATGCACGAGGGGACATTTCGTGCTTATTGTTTATTATTTATCACACGAGGGGACATGCCATGTTGATCCTTATTATTTATCGCACGAGGGGACATTCCGTGCCGATTGTTTATTATTTACCACACAAGGGGACATGCTGTGTTGATCGTTTATTATTTATCGCACGAGGGGACATTCCGTGCCGATTGTTTATTATTTACCACACAAGGGGACATGCTGTGTTGATCGTTTATTATTTATCGCACGAGGGGACATGTCGTGCTGATTGTTAGTTATTTATCACACGAGGGGACATGCCGTGTTAATCGTTGGTTATTTATTGCACGAGGGGACATTCCATGCCGAGTGTTACTATTTATGCACGAGGGGACATTCCGTGCTGAGTGATTGCGAGATTATGCACGAGGGGACATGCCGTGCCTTTTGATGTTCATTATCTGTCCTAAGACGTTAAATTCCTGCTTTTACTTTTTAAACTTCAGCTATTACCCTGTTCTACTGTGCTAGCATTTTGTTGTCCCTTTTTCCCCCAGCATGTTCTCCCCGTATCTGTTTTACTTGCTTATTTCCGTCGACGTTTTCCTGTTATTATATAGATTTGCACAGGTACATATGTTGTTGTCGGTCCTAGCCTCGTCACTACTTCACCGAGGTTAGGCTCGGCACTTACTCAGTACATGGGATCATTGTACTAATGCTACACCTGCACTTCTTTATGTTGTGCAGACTACGCAGCCGGACCCGGTGGTCACTGACGGTCGGAGCATTACATCAGTTCATACAAGAGACATCGAGGAAGACCCGCAGTCATTCGTGGGCCTTGGCGTCACCTTCTACCCTTCACTTTCAGCTCTGTCTTATCTTATAGTTCAAAGACGGTCATATGTACTTATTTTCATATCTTTGTTTTATTAATCTCTTAGACAGTTCGTGAGTATGTGACACCAGTTCTGGGATTTGTATATGGGTTTTATTTCGAAGTTGCTATATTATTTTTGGTAATTTGTTAACCTTCATATTGTTGACCATCGATGCCTTAGTTATCTTGTTCGTTTTAGTTGTTAATAAGTTTTATTTAGTTCAAACGTTGGCTTGTCTAGCGGGTTCAACGTTAGACGCAGTCATGGCCCGAAGGTGGGATTTCGGGTCGTGACAAGTTGGTATCAGAGCCCTAGGTTGCTTAGGTCTCACAACTCACGGACAAACTTGGTAGAGTCTGAGGGATCGGTACGGAGACGTCTGTACTTATCCCCCAGAGGCTGCAAAGTTAGGAATAACTTCACATCTTTCATTCTCTGTCGTGCCAATTGAATACTGAATACTAATTGAGTCTCTCTTTTACTCTCTCGCAGATGGCGAGAACGCGCGCTTCCTCATCGACCGACCAGCACCCTGATCCTCCTATTGCAGCTCCTACGAGGGTCGAGGTCGAGGCCGTGCTATAGGACGAGGCAGAGCTAGAGCAGCAGCTCCAGTAGAGGATCCACATGTAGACTTTGTCGGTGAGGTTCCTACTCAGACAGTCCCAGTTGGACCAGCTCAGGTCCCAGAGGGGTTCATTGCCACCCCAGTGCTTCATGACGCTCTAGTCCGCTTAGTAGGACTCATGGAGAGTGTAGCTCAGGCCGGTCTTCTTCCTACTGCACCAGCTGGATCTCAGGCTGGAGGAGGGACCCAGACTCCTGTTATTCATACGCCAGAGCAGTTTGCCACTCAGTTCCAGACTTCGGCACCTCAGACAGCCGGAGTAGTTCAGCCGGGTATTGTGGCACCAGCAGTTGAGGGAGCAGCCATGTCAGCAGACGCTCTGTAGAGGTTGGATTGGTTCACCAAGTTATTCACTACTACATTTACTGGTGCACCATCAGAGGATCCCCAGGATTATTTAGACAGTTGTTATGAGGTTCTGGGATTTGTATATGGGTTTTATTTTGGAGTTGCTATATTATTTTTGGTAATTTTGTTAACCTTCATATTGTTGACCATCGATGCCTTAGTTATCTCGTTCGCTTTAGTTGTTAATGAGTTTTATTTAGTTCAAACGTTGGCTTGTCTAGCGGGTTCAATGTTAGGCGCAGTCATGGCCCGAATGTGGGATTTCGGGTCGTGACAGGAATGCACACATGATCATTTTATTATTTAAGCATATCAACCCAAGTTTCGCGGAGGAACACATGGCTAATATATAAAGTATATCTAAAACTTTTTTTTTCTAGCATTTAGAGTATTTCACCTATTTTTGTCTCTTTTAGATTCGAGATATTAATTGTACATTTTATTATCATTTTATTATTTATTGCAACTAGTCTTGAATTAGTTCATGGCTCATTACTCTCACAATTATTTGTTTATTCTAATTCCTTTTTATAGCGAGCTTTGAATTAATTTAACTCACATTGATCTGTTAATAGACCCGCCTTACACTGTGTCTAGACCCAATTAGTTATATTATCTCTTAAATCTATTTTCGGTGAGAATATTAAAAACATATACTCCACAATTTAATATGAAACTTCTGATTAATTTACAAAGGAAAATAATTATGATAATAAAACAAAAAAATTATTCAAATGAAGTTCACAAAATTAAGATAAACTCATAAAAAATGACAATTTATTCTTCCACGGTGAAACAAAGAAGAAGTCCATATCCATAGACTAATTTAAGATAGATAATCATAATACTAAAATAACTTACCGTGAGGTTAAAGGCATAGAGAAACTAATACGATTAACAAGATTTTTTAAGGTGTTCCTACTGATATTAACACCTGAATATTTTTTAGTTTTTATGGCTAAGTAGTTAACCGTCGTAAACATATTCTCAAAGAAGAAAACCTTTTTCTTTTATAAAAAAAAACTTACTACAATCCTATAAGGAAATATTTATTCATAAGAATGATGGGAAAAAATATTAACTCATTTCTAATAAACCTCATAGTACAATTTTGTGCAATCTTAACTGACCATTTAAGTACAACTAGGCAAACATTTATAGCATCAACATTATCATATTAGTCTTAAGCTCTTATGATTTTTTTTAAGTCTTTCACTAAATTAACTAAATGATAATAATGATTCAAAAACATATGCCCACAAGGAAACTAACAGATTAAGAAAATAAAATACTAGTAAAAGGACCAAATCCTAATACTCGAATTTATTCAAAGAATATCTATAAAAAAATAGTGAAGAAGGATAGAGTCAAAACCTTAGCAAAAGAGTTCCACTAATGCAAGAAAGTGAACTAGTACAACTTCAATTCAATGTCAAACTCAAACCGGACAAAGTAGCTACAACATCGAACCCGAAACCACGAACGGAAACTCGATTTCCTACTCACAAGATAATCTCTCAAACTTTTTCTACAAAAACTCTCTTTTCTTTTGTTTTTGAATCTTTTTTATTTGTTTTTCTTTTTCCCGTTTTTTCTTTTCTTTTTCTTTTTTTCTTCTTCAAAGTTGTTCTGACTTCTCGTTCTTCTTTGCTTCTTTCTTTTTCCTTTTTACGTCCTTCCTTCCTCCTTTTTTCTTCCTTCTTCTTTTTTTTGTTCTTCTGCCCGTCAGTTTTTTCTTCTTCTTCGTTTAATTTTTTTTTTTTTTTTTTTTTTTTTTCTTTTTTTTTTTTTTCTGCCCGTCAGTTTTTTCTTCTTCTTCGTTTAATTTTTTTTTTTTTTTTGGATTAGTTAGTTTTTTTTTTTTTTTTTCTTTTTTTTTTTTTTCTGCCCGTCAGTTTTTTCTTCTTCTTCGTTTAATTTTTTTTTTTTTTTTGGATTAGTTAGTTTTTTTTTTTTTTTTTCTTTTTTTTTTTTTTCTGCCCGTCAGTTTTTTCTTCTTCTTCGTTTAATTTTTTTTTTTTTTTTGGATTAGTTAGTTTTTTTTTTTTTTTTTCTTTTTTTTTTTTTTCTGCCCGTCAGTTTTTTCTTCTTCTTCGTTTAATTTTTTTTTTTTTTTTGGATTAGTTAGTTTTTTTTTTTTTTTTACTTTCTTATCTTTTCTTTTAATTCTTTTTCGTTAGTTTTTTTTTGTTTTAAACTTTTTTTTTCTTAAATAAAAAGAAAGTAAAACACGTTATATATATATATATATATATATATATATATATATTAACCAACTTACTTTTAGACTTAAAGAAAACTCAACATTTACACTATAATTTAAATTATACTAAAATAAATACTACTATAACTACATTTAAATAAGAAAAACCAAACTTTTGTATTATATATATAAGAATGTGAATATGTAGGAACAAATCTTATATTCTAAGAATGTGAATATTTTTTGTAATTTTTAATTTTCTTAAATAAAACCTATTAAGAGTAGGATAAAAAATTTAAAATATTAAGATTAGACCTAAAAGAAATATTTACACCAAAATAGCATAGAATTTGGGTGTGGTCAAAAATTAGTTGTTCACGGCATGCTCCTCTTTGCTCGGAAACATGAAGAGTTTTCAGGTAAAGAAAATGAACATGGTGACTAATTTTTTGACCTCACGGTTATTTGAAAAAGAAAAGAAGATAAAATAAAAAAGGTGTGATCGAGCCTTGGTTTTAGGCAGCCTACATATCTCGGGTTATAAGGGAATCGGGTCACGTGTAGTTCAAGTGAAAGAAGAGTGATGGAGTATTCTTAGAGGGAGAGCCGAGTGAAGTTCCGTGAAGGTTCTGATCTGCAGTTCCGACTATTACATCAAAATGAAAAGAAAATTACATACTTTTGAAATCTAAGAGTTACAAAATTCCTATCTAAATGTCATCTGGAGTCTTTTCCTGATTCTTGACTTGCTTCTACCATTGACTTTAGATTGATACTTGATGCTCTTGATGCGACAGACTATGAAACATTCTCACAGGCTTGTTTCTTGATCAGATGATGAGAAGATGGATCTTGAGACTCTGTGCCTCCGCATGCATTATGTCCAAGCTGATTGTGGCTGGTATTGAGATCAAACATTCCATTTTCTCTGGCAAGAGCTGTAATCTATTTTTTTTTTTGCACATCCAATCCGTGCTTTGCAGAAAAACCTACAAGCCATCACAAACAAACAAAGAGAACAAATTTTTTTGCCCCAGTTTGCACTAGAAAATTTTTGTGAGTTATTGAAAACACATTAAACTATATTTGCTATTGCATAATAAAGAATTGAAAAAGACACATTTTTTATTATAATAAGGGATGTCGTACCCAGTGTTAACATGAATGAAGGCAACCAGGGGATGTAGTACCTTGTGTTGACCATAAGATGAGGCTCATGGCACTCTAGGATGCTGCTAGGGAATGTCGTACCCTATGTTGGAAGAAAAATGCATCCAGGGGATGTAGTACCTTGTGTTGACCATAAGATGAGGCTCATGGCACTCTAGGATGCTGCTAGGGAATGTCGTACCCTATGTTGGAAGAAAAATGCATCCAGGGGATGTAGTACCCTGTGTTGGAAATAAGGTGAGGCTCGTGGCACTCGGGATGCTACTAGGAAATGTCGTACCCTATGCTGACAATAAGATGTAACCAGGGGATGTAGTACCCTGTGTTTGGAAATGAGAAGAGGCTCGTGGCTCTCTGAGATGCTACTGGGGAATGTTGTACCCTATGTTTGCAACAAAATGACGATTGTGGCGCTCTGAAATGCTACTAGGAAATGTCGTACCCTATGTTGGCGATAAGCAAGGCAGCCAGGGGATGTAGTACCCTGTGTTGGCTATAAGATGAGGCTCGTGGAACTCTGAGACGCTACTAGGGAATGTCGTACCCTATGTTAGCAATGAGAAATACAACCAGGGGATGTAGTACCTTGTGTTGGAAATAAGGTGAGTCTCATGACTTGCTGAGATTCTACTAGGGAATGTTGTACCCTATGAAGGCAGAAAATAAATGTGATGTAGTACCCTGTGTTGAAGATAGGGTATTGATTCCCTATAATAAAACTAAGGATAACATGATTACATGTATATTAGAAGAAAACTAAAGATTTGAGAACTTCACTTGGTGGTGTTCGTCTTTTCACGAACTGTTTCCTAAAATTGTTCTGTTCCTGTTCTGAACAAAGAAAAATTTATTAGTTTTAAAATGGTGGTCAGTTTGTGGCCTTGATCTCTTGGGCGACTTGACCTAGTGTCCATTACACTTGTTAGAAACACTGACTCTGTCGATGGTCGTACAAATTGCCTGGAGATTCTATCATTACTTTTTTTAAATCTTCTTTCTCAACATCAAAACCTGACTATTTTGCGCCTATCACCATTTGTGTTTATGGTGCAAACAACCTTTCTCCCAGAACAATTTTTAACTGAGTAACTTTTGTTGACCCTTGATACATTGTTCAGTCCTTCAAGCCTTTTGCTCGTCAGGAAAAATCAAAGATGGCTTTATGCCTTTGCCCATGCATGTTCATGCCCAGAAAGTTTTGCTTCATATAACAGGAAAACTGTAACAAAATTTGTGGCCTTTTCTTTGCTTTGCTTTGACAAAATTAGGCTGAAGAGGACTCAAAAGAATAGTACGAAAGAAAACAAGAAAGTGAACTAATAGGTATTACAACTTAATCAAGAAGTGTACCTTTCAAAGAATAAAAATAGAAAGGACTTATCTGGAGGAATATGCTGACTTCAATGAACATGACATGCACTTTGGGCTGGATGTCCGATCCGTCTGAACCGTCTAATTCTCAAAATCTGTTGTAAACTTCACCTTGAAACCGAGTTATTTGTCTTATTCATGCTTGGGCCATGATATATGAAGGCCTTAATTGATCAACAATGTCCTTTGTGGGTTTTCACCAATTGACCTCTCTCATTTGCCTTTCTCTCAACTCACTATCGCCTTATATTGCCCTTGAGGGTTTTCACCAATAAGACTCTCTCATTTGTCTTTCTCTCAACTCAATATTTCCTTATGGTGCCCTTGAGGGTTTTCACCAATAAGACTTTCTCATTTTATTTCTCTCTCTTTACAATGGTTGATGCATCACCGTAATATATCAACTTAGCATTGTCGAAAGTTGATCAGAAGGTTTTAAAAGGGAAAGATAAAAAGAACTATTGAACCGAATTACAACTTTTGGAACCATTTTGACGGAAAAACCATCGAAAAATAAAATAAAATCATGCCCCAGATTCTTTGAATACTGGGAAATGTGGATTTTTATTTTAGTGTGACCGAATCTAAGAGTGAGGCTGCCTACGTATCCTTTCGGAATCAGGTCGGATGTAGTTCAATTAACATGAACTTGTTTTGATGATTTTTTTTTTGCTAAGACCAAGTACACTAGTTCCAAAAGAGGGGAAAACAAAAAAATATAAACAAGGCTTCAAAGGGCTAACTAGGTTTGACCAGTGTTTGGGTAGCGAGAATGATAGCCTTTCGTCATCCCAACCTGAGAATGCTAAGTGTAAAAATGCCTAATAGAGTCATGTCAGACATAGTATCTCTTGACCGCATCCGCGTTGACGGATATATCAGTCACCTTTCCTTCTATATCTGCCAAGTGTAGAGCTCCTTTTGACAATACCTTCTTGATGAGGTAAGGACCTTGCCAATTCGGGGCGAACTTTCCTTTTGCTTCTTTCTGGTGCGGAAAGATACGTTTCAAAACAAGTTGTCCTACCTCAAACTGTCTTGGGCGCACTTTCTTATCGTAAGCGTGTGCCATTCTTTGTTGGTATAACTGACAAAAACAAACTGCCGCCAAACGCTTTTCGTCAATTAAACTATATTGTTCCAGTCGGGACTTGACCTATTCATTGTCCTCAATTCATGCTTCAACAATGATTCGGAGAGAAGGAATCTCAACTTTCGCAGGTATGACCGCTCAAGTGCCATAAACCAACAAGTAAGGCGTTGCGCCAACTGATGTACGGACAATTGTCCGGTATCACAAAAGAGCAAACGACAATTTCTCGTGCCATTGTCTAGACCCTTGGACCATCTTCCTAAGAATCTTCTTGATGTTCTTGTTCGCAACTTCAACAGCTCCATTAGCTTTGGGCCGGTAAGGAGTACAATTGCGATGCTCCATTTTAAATTGTTCGCATACCTCCTTCATCAGATGATTATCCAAATTAGCAGCATTATCTGTAATAATGGTTTTTGGAATACCGAAACGACAGATGATGTTGGAGTGAAAAAAGTTTACTACCATTTTCTTGGTTACTGCCTTCAATGTAATAGCTTCCACCCATTTGGTGAAGTAATTAATTGCAACCAAGATGAATCTGTGCCCATTTGAAGCTTTTGGCTCGATTGGGCCGATGACATCCATTCCCCAAGCAACAAAAGTCCAAGGAGACGACATATGATATAATTCTGAAGGAGGCGAGTGAATCCAATCGCTGTGAATCTGACACTGGTGGCACTTGCGGACAAAACGAAAGCAATCTCGCTCCATAGTAAGCCACTAATATCCTGCTCGAAGGATTTTCTTTGCTAGAACATACCCATTCATATGCGGACCACAAACTCCCGAATGCACCTGATTCATAATCATTTCAGCTTCTTTGGCGTCCACACATCTCAACAAATTCAAATCCGGAGTTCTTTTATATAGGATGTCCCCACTCAAAAAGAAACCATTAGAGAGTCGCCTAATAGTTCTCTTTTGATCCCTATTAGCATGTTCCAGATATTCTCTTGTTTCCAGATACTGTTTAATATCATGGTACCATGGTTCACCATCTAGTTCTACTTCAGTTGTATTGGAATAACAATGTTGATCCCGAATTTGAATTTCCAATGGGTCAATGTGAGTATTACCCGGATATGGAAGCATTGAGGCCAGGGTGGCCAATGCATCAGCTAATTCATTGTGAAACCAGAGAATGTACCTGAACTCGATGGACTTGAACCTTTTGTTAAGATCTTCCACACACTGTCTATATGGAATGAGCTTGATATCTCGAGTCTCCTAATCACCTTGATCCTGCCGAATAAGCAAATCTGAATCTCCCATCACCAACAGTTCGTGCACATTTAGATTTATTGCCATGTTCATACCCATGATGCAAGCTTCATATTCTGCCATGTTGTTTGTACAGAAGAAACGAAGTCGCGTCGTGGCAGGTTAATGTTGCCCAGTGGGTGATACAAGAATTGCCCCAATCCCTACGCCTTTGATATTGATCGCCCCATCAAAGTATAGTTTCCAAACTTGACAGTCATCTTGGACCGCTTCTTCAACTAAATTAACATCTTCATTTGGGAAGTATGTGTTCAAAGATTCATACTCATCATCAAACGGGTTTTCTGCCAAATGATCAGCCAAAGCTTGTGCCTTCATGGTCGTACGAGTGACATAAACAATATCAAACTCTGTGAGCAAGATTTGCCACTTTGCCAATCTGCTTGTTGGCATCGGCTTCTGAAAGATGTACTTCAGGGGATCCATTCGGGATATGAGGTAAGTTGTATAGGCCAAGAGATAATGCCTAAGCTTCTGGGCGATCCAAGTTAAGGCGCAACATGTCCTTTCCAAAAGAGTATATTTTGCCTCATAAGTGGTGAACTTTTTGCTCAAATAATAGATTGCTTGTTCCTTTTTGCCTGTGGCATCATGTTGACCCAGAACACAACCAAAAGAACTATCCGTTACTGACAGATATAAGAACAGAGGCCTACCAGGTTCCGGCGGTACCAAAATAGGGGGATTTGATAAATATTCTTTAATCTTATCAAAAGCTTCTTGGCACTCATCTGTCCACTTGATAGCAGCATTCTTTTTCAACAATTTAAAAATAGGCTCACATGTGGTTGTAAGCTGCGCGATGAACCTACTGATGTAGTTCAACCTCCCGAGTAAACTCATGACTTCTTTTTTATTCTTTGGGGCAAGAAGCTCTTGAATGGTCTTTATCTTTGAGGGATCTAACTCAATGCCTCTTCGACTAACTAATAACCCAAAAGCTTCCCAGAAGGAACTCCAAATGCACATTTGGCCGGATTGAGTTTGAGATTGTACCTGCGTAGCCTTTCAAAGAACTTTTTCAAGTCTTGCACGTGGTCATCTTGTGTTCTGGACTTAATGATCACATCATCAACGTACACTTCAATCTCTTTGTGCATCATGTCATGGAAAATGGTAGTCATGGCCCTCATGTAAGTTGCCCCTGCATTTTTCAAACCAAATGGCATGACTCTTAACAATATGTTCCCCATGGAGTTGTGAAGGCGGTCTTTTCTGCACTTTCCTCATCCATCAGAATTTGGTGATATCCGGCATAACAATCCACAAAAGATTGGATCTCATGCTTAGCACAATTGTCAACAAGGATATGAATGTTGGGTAAGGGAAAGTTGTCTTTTGGGCTTGCTTTGTTTAAATCCCTATAGTCAACACAAACTCTGATTTTCCCATCCTTCTTTGGCACCAGAACAACATTTGCTAACCATGTAGTATATCTGACGACCCTGATCACATTTTATCACGACTCGAAATCCCACCTTCAGGCCTTGACTGCGTCTAACGTTGCACATGCTAGACAAGACAACATGTACAGTTAAACTAACATGATAACACCGAATTAACCAAAAATAGTTTACAAATTTTAACAGCGAAAATAGATAAAATTTCAAGTCTAGGTGGAATAACAAGTATGATACGTCGCATAAGCCCCAAACCGGGAGTCACAAACTCACGAACTATCTATAGGAGTGCTAAATACAAAGTCTGAAAGAAAAATACATAACTGTCTCTGAGTACTAGAGGAAAGACGAGACAGAATAAAGAACTAATGATAGTAGAGACGCCAAGGCCCACGAACGCCAGCGGATATACCTTGAAGTCTCTAAGGTGGACTGAAGGATACTCCCTCAATGATGTCCACTGGGTCCGACCGCGAGATCTGCACAACAATAAGAAGTGCAGTGCAACATCAGTACAACCGACCCCATGTACTGAGTAAGTGCCGAGCCTAACCTCGGCCGAAGTAGTGACAAGGCTAGACTTGACAACGATAATCTACTTGTACAGTTCTACAACATATAACATAGAAAAGAGCAGGAATACACATATAAGCATGGGATACGAGAGCACTTAATGGGGTAGCAAGTGAGATGAATCAGACAAATAACCATATAGGAGCAACAAGAAAGGCAAGTTAACAAAATGTTAATGAAACGGTATAAATGCCAGGAAGGTAAATAATGGCACGGCACCACCCTTCGTGCTTTTACTCTCTTCCTCACAATGCAATGTACGATGTAAAATGATGTAAGCCATGGCACGACATCACACTTCGTGCTTTTATTCTCTTTCTCACGATGTAATGTATAATGTATGACAACGTAAATCATGGCACGACATTACCCTTCTTGCTTTCACTTTCTTTCTCACTATGAAATGTATGATGTATCAATGTAATTCATGGCACGGCATCACCCTTCGTGCTTTACACTCTTCCTCACCAGAACAATGACAATATCAATGGCAAGAGAATGCAACATAGTGGGAGTACAATTCATAGTCACCCAGCAAGGGAAAAATATCAGTCAATATCATAATATTTCCCGGCAAGGGTCTCGGCTATAACCAATCTTTTCACGTATATCCTTTACAGTTGGGTTCTCAATAGAACCATTACATCACAAGTTCTTCAACAAGCATCTTCCACAACAATCAACTTCCAAGAAGAGACAATTTCATAATACAATGAATATGGAAGTAATAACAAGAATTTCATCAAAATAGACTCACGAGCATGCTTGACACACAATGCATAGGTACTCGTCACCTCACCTATGCATTGAACATGGTAACACATAGCACATAGCACACAATACATATTCCCTCACCAAAGCTAGGCAAGACACTTACAAGAATAGCAATTCAAGCCTATAACACCGCCTTTCCTTTGGAATTCAACTCCGAAAGGACAATATCTAGACATAATTAACTTAATAACATCAATAATGACTCATAAATACAATCTCATAGCCTAGATATACATTTCCTAGCATTCTTCAAAAAATACCAAAATTTGACCCCGGGCCCACTTGGTCCAAACACGAGGCTCGGACCAAAACCCGATCACCCCTACCCCCACAAGTTCAAATATATGATTTGTTTTGAAATCCGAACCCAAATTGAGGTTGAATTACCCAAAATCCCATAAACCCTAACTCTACCAAAGCCCCTAATTTCTACTTTGATTTTAGGATTTTAGGCCTAGATTCTAGTGTTTAGGGGAGGAAAGCGGAAGAAATTGGTGTTAAGAACACTTACCCAAATGGCTATGGAGGGGAAAATGGCTTGGAGGTCTTCAATGGAGTTTGAGAAAGAAGGGAATGGTGAAAATTGATGAAATCCCGTATGGTATTCTGTTTTGGAGCTTATAAAATAACTGGGCGAAAACGTGCATCGCGATCGCGGAAATGGGTCTGTGATCGCGGAGAGTCTGGTCCCTACACTCTGCGATCGCGGATGAAAGAATGCGATCGCGAAGAAGAACCTGGGACCCCTCCTCACTGCGATCGCGTAGCTCAAGGACTCCACCCTATGCGATCGCGAACTAGACCTTGCGATCGCGAACTAGACCTTGCAATTGCGAAGAGTACCTAGCCAGCCCCCCGCCCAGACCTCCTATACCTCTATGCGATCGCGGACAGTGCTATGCGATCGCATAGAGCAAAATGCCAGACACCAGCAACAACTACTTCACACCAGATTTTTGACACTTTAAGCACTCCGTTAGCTACCCAAAACTCACCCGAGCCCTCGGGACTCAAAACCAAAAACACACACGACTCTCAAACCATCCTACAGAATTATTCAAGCATTCAAATCACCAAAATATCATCAAAATCAATGAATTAAACCTCAAAACTCATAGAATTTTCTTAAAACTTCATAAGGCTCAATTATTCCGATTTTGATCCGAAACACGTCATTTCAAGTCCGTTTTACACCAAATTTCACAGATAACTCACATAACATATATTAAACCTGTTCCGGGATTCGGAACCATAATACGGGCCCGGTAACACGGTTTTCACATCAAAATTCATTTTCAAAAACCTTTATATTTTTCAGAAAACAATTTTCTTTAAAAATTCATTTCTCGAGCTTGGGACCTCGGAATTCGATTCCGAGAATACGCCCAATTCCCATATTTTTCTACGGACCCTCCTGGGCCGTCAAATCACGAGTTCGAGTCCGTTTACCAAAAATGTTGACCAAAGTCAACTTTATTCAATTAATTATTATAAATTCCATGTTTCATCAAGTTTTCACATAAAGCTTCCCGGGCTACACGCGCATATCGAGGTGAGATTAACGGAGGCTTTCAGGGCCTCGGATTACATATTTAGATAAATTAACATAGGATGACCCTTTGGGTCATCACACATTTGCATTTAGTTGTTTCGTGATTTCTTCTTTAATCTTATCACTCATGTATGTCTTAAACTTCCTTTGTTTTTGCTGGATTGGTGGAAAATTAGGATATGTTGGAAGCTTATGAACCACTGAATCGACATTCAAACCCGGCATGTCATCATACGACCAAGCAAATACATCTTTATACTCGAACAAAACTTGAATTATAGTATCTCTCGTCTTTTGTTCAGTATGAATGCTTATTTTTATTTCTCTGGTTTCTTTAGGACTTCCCAGGTTAATTGCCTCAGTTTCATTTCAGTTAGGCTTAGGGTTATTCTCAAGTTGATCCAATTCCCTTTTTATTTCCTTTAAAGCCTCATCTTCATCATACTCAACTTCTTGATTCATTATTTCGAGATTAGACAGCTTTTTAAGACCTGGGCATGAATTCCGCGTGCATGTCATGTTTTTAAATCCAGCATTAACAAAACTGAAAATGATAAGAAATTAACAAAAAAATAAAGAAATGAAAAGACAGAATTTTACTATGAAACTGGAACTTCATTTCATTGAATTTGAAAGGATAGAAGGATTAACATCAAAGCAAAGCGATTAAACTAAAATGTCTGGATTACAACCCTTAAAATCATCCAAATACAGAAAAAGCAACAAAACAGACTACCAAGACTCCTTCCTGTTGGGAAGAGGAGTTGCTTCCCAATTGTTGAGCGATGTATTTGGACTAATCAGCTGAACATTTGCAAGACTAGGGCCCTCTCCAACTTGAATCATATTGATCTCATAGAACATCTCCTTGAGACCCTGGCAGACTTCATCAATGTCTTCCTGAGTAGAAAGATTTTGGACTTCTTCTAATTGTGGCTTGACAAAAGAGTAGGCAATGTGAGGGATTGGTATGGACATATTCCAACCATTCTTTTTGCGGGTCTTGGTTCTATTTTTGTCAGCTGATGTTGGTTTAAAACCCAAGCCAAATGTATCTTTCTTCAAAAAGGGAGCAATGGGGTTCACAATTCCCTGCAGAGAGGATCCTAATCCTTTTCCTTGTTCATAGCCATTTCTCAACATCAGTGAAGCTACCATCATAGATGTGGCTGAAAGACGGGGATGCGGAATTGGTTTTCCTTATTCCACTCAGTCCACCTCAATAACCTCAAATGCTTGATATATGAAGGATTCATATCCTTCTTTGGACTCAATACATGGAATGGACGGATCATTATAGACGGATGATTCGTCCTCCCCATGAACAACAATTTCTTGCTTGTCATACTAGAACTTGACCATTTGATGTTGGGTGGATGGTAAAGCTCTGGCCATATGGATCCACGACCTTCCCAGAAGAAAATTATAGGAAGTTTTCATATCCAACACTTGAAATACAATGTTAAAATCAACCGGGCCAATTGTCATGGTGAGTTCGATCTCCCCAATAGTGTCTCTTCTTGAACCATCAAAAGCTCTGATGCTGACACTACTAGTTCGAATTTTGTTAGTGTCAATGTCCAGTTGTTGTAGAGTGGAAAGAGGGCATACACCTACACTTGAGCCTCCGTCAATCATGACTCCTTTTACGTAATGCCCCTCACATTTGACCATAAGATGCAAAGCTTTATTGTGCCCAGCCCCTTCCTCAGGCAAATCATCATCGCTAAAAGAAATCTTATTCACTTCAAAGAATCTTTCAGCCATTTTTTCTAGTTGATTCACCGTTGTCTTTTCTGAGACATATGCCTCGTTCAAAGTTTTGATCAACACATGGCGATGTTCTTCCGAGTGCAAAAGCAGAGATAACAAAGATATCCGAGCTGGGGTTTTCCTTAGTTGGTCAATGATTGAGTAGTCTTGCATTTTCATCTTCTTAAGGAATTCCTCCGGGTTTTTTTCTGCAACGGGTTCTTTCACGCAAGTGACTTTCTCTGGCTTTCTTAGCTTTTCTCAGTTCCTCTGGCGAGTAGCACCTTCTAAAGCGGGTCAAGCCCCTCATTTCATATACTTCTTCAACTATCTATTTTCTTTTGTATGTCATGACAATCGTGTTATAATTCAAAGGAATAGCTTTTGTGTTTATCACTAAGAGCTGTGCCGCATGTCGGATCACAACTGGATCTGTTATATTTCTCAAACCATTATTTGGAACAATCTTTTGAATGACCCTAGGGATGTAAAGTTTTGGTCCACCCAATTGAACCCCAACCTTTTTTGTGCTTCCAGGGACATAAAGAACCGTTTTTTCAGAACATAGGTTTGAACTAGAGCTCGCACCTTTCACAATCAACGGTGCTAATTGCAGCGGGCTTACTATCACTTTTGGCTCTTGCCCTATGGTTCCAACAACCATCTCTATCTTTCCAGACTGCTTATAATCCCGATCATCACAAATCATCCCAATAAAATGTGTATTATCGTGAGTTGGGAGTGGATTGTTTGTGATATTAGGAGTCTCCTCATTGTTTGTTACCACAATTGCCTTTGCATCAATCAAGTTTTCAATGGCTTTCTTTAATGTTCAACAATTTTCGGTACTATGACCTTGGGTGTTAGAGTGATACTCACATCTTGCATTTGAGTCAAAACCTTTTGAATTTGGATTCACATAACGCGGCATGACAGGTTCAATCAACTTCAATTGCATCAATTTTCGAAATAGGCTTGTATACGATTCTCCAATTGGGGTGAACTCTTTCTTTGGCTCCTCCTCTCTCACATATCCTTATCGGGGACGAGGATTATATGATGCCTGAAAATTCGGGCGAAGTTGACGGGAGCCTTGTGGGATCGGTGCCCTCCATTTCTGGTGATTGGGAGGCCTAGCATAAGCCTGAGCATTAAACCCTGTGTATTGTTGCGAAGGAACTGAGTATCGGGGACCCTGAGGTGGATAGTAATGTTGAGGAGAATTGGATTGTCCTTGTTGGAACTGCACATAAGAAGGAACTACCTTTCTTTGAACTCCTCTAAACCCAGATGCCATCATGGATCCTTCCTCTTTCTTTTTCCGATTTCCGAAACTGCCTGACCCGCTTTGAATTGCTTGTGTGGTAGCCTTAAGGGCTACCTGACTCACAATTTTTCCCGATTTCATGCCATTCTCAACTATTTCCCCAATCTTAATCGCCTCAGCAAAAGGTTTACCAATGACGACTAACATATAATGGAGGTAATCGGGATCTTGAGCTTGGAGAAAATAGTCAATCATTTCTGCCTCTTTTATTGGTGGTTTGACCCCAGCAGCCTGCTCTCTCCACTTGATTGCATATTATCTGAAGCTTTCTGTTGGTTTCTTCTTTATGTTGACGAGGGAGGAACGGTCTGGCACTATATCAATATTGTACTGAAACTGTTGGACAAAATCTTGAGCCATGTCGTTCCACACATGCCAGTGAGAGATGTCTTGATCTATGAACCATTCTGAAGCAATTCCAGCCAAACTTTCCCCAAAATAATCCATGAGTAATTCTTCTTTGCCTCCTGCTCCCCTTAATTGGTTACAATACCTCTTCAAATGGGCGATGGGATCACCATGCTCGTCATACTTATCAAACTTGGGGGTCTTGAAACCGGGTGGAAAATGGACATATGGGAACATGCATGGATCGTTAAATGACACACTCTTGTGGCCTCCCAAACCCTATATGTTTCTTATGGTTTGTTCCAAGCTCTTCATTTTTCTAGTCATTTCCCCTTGTTCCGTATTCTTGTCAGGCTTTTCGATCTCAACTGGGAACATGTTATGAGGAGTATGATTGTATGAATCTTGAACCTTGAAAGTCAGTTCTGGAGAGTAATGTTGAGCATCATGAGCATTCAATTGCGGATCATTGTTGGAATTTTGAGCAAGAGCTGGTTGAGGAACAATGAAAGTAGGGACAATGGGTACAATATATGGGTCATTTCTGAGGGGTGCGGTTGGAGGACGTGGAATGGAAGTACTGGGGATAGTGAGAAAGTTAATTCTCGGATTGAATCCATGTTGGTACAATGGGTTACTTGTTAGGGAGATGGGCACTTGACTTGCAACTGACATATTATGAAGATTATCCGAAGTTCCTATGGGTAGTGGAGGCGGTGCATGTCCATTCGCCCAAGCTTGGTACATATCTGCCAATTGTTGCTTCAACACTCTTACTTCTTCAACCAATCCTGAACTTTGTTCGACCAATTGTCCATGGATATCATAATTATCTGACTCGTTATCATTATTGTTTTCCATGCTACTTTTTCCTTTTGATCTCGTTTTGTAAGGGTGAGTCGCCAGTTTAAACCACAAACCAACCACATCTGTTTAACTCTATCCTTATATAGATGAACAACAAACGTG
The DNA here is from genome assembly GCA_005239495.1 of Nicotiana undulata. Taxonomy (NCBI): domain Eukaryota; kingdom Viridiplantae; phylum Streptophyta; class Magnoliopsida; order Solanales; family Solanaceae; genus Nicotiana; species Nicotiana undulata. The sequence continues at coordinate 25,984 of ML273193.1, forward strand.
TTAGAGTTAGGGATTTTGCAGATATTAATCACACATTGTATGTCATGCACCTGATGCCATTTTCATTTCTAAATGAGTTTGGAAGGCTTCATGTTTCATCCCGGCTTATGGTTTATTGGTTTTATTTTCATCTTGAATTTTAGCTCTCTCTTTTGTTTTCTTTCTTATTCATTATTATTCAATTTTTTTTAATTATGGTTGTGATCGCATCCGATGGGGATTGCCTATGTATCATGACACCGCATGAATCATACCATTACATAGTTCAGGAGGGAAATAACAATTTTGATGATTTTTTTAATAGTTTTTTTTGTAAAAATAAAACAAACTAACATATTTTTCAGTCAATTTTTTTTTATACAATGAGAGAAAAGGAAATATATACAAACTAACTCTACTGACTCTAAAACATGTCTGGAATAAAACAAACTTTGATAAAAATAAAAGACTCCAAATATAAAAAAAATAATGCGACAAATAAATATGAAACTAAGAACTAATGGACTGCACTAAAAATTTAATCTTCAATGGTCTTCTTGCTTAAACTGATATCATTAATGATCTGCATCTCTTGGCCTCCACTCTCCCCCCAAAGTCTCGTACAAATTTTGAAACACCACTGGCAACTGTGGGACGATGACACGTGCATGTTGACCAACTTCTTCATTGCTTAGATAGCGATGATCATCATGAACATATGATGCTTTCTCTGCCAATCGAAGTACCTGCTCTCTGGCTTGCCCCATATTCACGTGACAATTCTGCAACCACATATGGGTAGTGTTGATGGCGTGCCCCATCTGAGCCTCACGTCCCTCATATTCTTCAATGCGACAATTTAACACACCTCTCTCAATCATCCACTGACGCCGCTCTGCCTCAAAATCTGCGTGTTGATAACCCCTCTTCTGCCTTTTTATTTCTTCTAATTGTGCATAAAGCTGACCCTTTGAGCGTATCCAGTATGCCCTTTCTCTTTCAAACTGCTCTTTCTGTTGATCAAACTCTAGTTGTTGTTGGTGCGCATCCTCTTCGATGATACTCAAGTCTTCTTGCAACTTATTTTTGTTCGCCTCAACTCTTCTGACTAAACCAATCGTGTTTTCCAGTTCTTCTTCTAAGCGGGCTGCCTCATTCTTAGCATGCTTTAAATCTTTATCCATGATCTCTAAGGGAGATTGATAATCTTTCTTAATACTTAAACGAATCTGAGCGACTCCGGCTTGTTGTTGGGCTTGTTGTTTGGCTATGGTCATCTGAGCGTGCTCCAATTCCTCTTTCAGCTTTTCTATAGTTCTTTGATCATTTCTCCTCCTGTTCGACCCCTCAGGCCTATCTCTAAACGATGAAGGACCATGAAACCAAGTAATATACTCAGGAATCACCTCTCCACAATCTCGGTCTTCTACCATCTCATTCAACTCTGAGACTTTACTTGCATACCAGATTTTCATAATTTCTTCTTCGTCATGAGGTTGATCTTTACCAAAATCATAACATAACTTTCTCATATCTCGTACTGGCGGCACCTCTTGTAGTAGTGCAAACTGGGGCATTACCCGAAGTGGAGCATAGGGCTGAACACCATCCAATCCTATAAGTACCAAATAAGAATGATATGCAGACTCACAAATGACCTCTTTAGAGGAAAACCAAACGTAATTCCAAGTGATTCGTTTGGCTGACAAAGTAAGAAACAACTTTTTCCATGCATCAATCCCTTCCGGTAAGTCACATTTGTCAATTCTTTCAGGAGATCATAAGTGTGATTGGGCCAGAGCTCACTAAAATTAGTGATAGTAGGATGACGATAAAAATGCTCCAAAAATCATATTTGTAACAAGATGTTGCAGCCATCAAAGTTTCGTGCGCCCAATTTACATCCATGAAAAATGGAAGAAAGAATCATAGGGACCAAAATATAATCATCCCCTTTTGAGGTCAGAGCCTCAACTACACCTGCCAAGCGGATGTCAATGCGTCCTTTCCGTTCCGGAAAAACTACACGCCCCAAAAAAGCAACCAAAAATGCAAACCTCCTGTGTATCTTCCATGTTTCCTTGTCTTCCTTTGATTTTAATTTTCCCACATTCCTTTCAAAATTGCATTCTAGGCCGTACAAATGAAACAGAAATCCCAACTTAACCCACTTTCCTCCTAAACCTTCATATTGTCCGTAATTTATGTTCATGAGCTTCAGAAACTTACCCTCATTCATATTTTTTGGTACAATGGGCCTTTGGCGGCGAAGATTGCGGCCCCACCCCTGGAAATGGGCGATTTCCTCCAAGGTCGGAGTCATTTCACAGATAGTAAAATGGAACACATTGTTTTCAGGATCCCAGTGCGAAATAGCTTCGATCACATCCCTCATAGGCTTGATCGTCATCATGTGAACCAAATGTCCCAAGTACTTCTTTATATGATTTCGCTCATATTTCTTAAAATCACTCCACCAATCCCACAACAATTGTGGTATCTGGTCAACAATAAGAAAATTCGGTATTCCTTCTGACCTGAGCCTCTTTTCGGACTTACCTCTTTCTCCACTCATGGTGTACCTATTTATCCAGACACGAGATTAGATTTTAATCAAATATATTATTGACACAAAAAATCCGATTTCTCGGGTTTTAACTCTATAAAAAATAAAAAATAAAAACCAAATTGTTGGACTAAAAGAATTTGGTTAAATTAGTAAAATAATTATGAAAAAGAAAAGAAGGCTCAAAATGACTATTCTTTTGTAAAAATAAGTGAACATAAAAACTGGTCTCTTTGACCATTTTGCTTTTTCGAGGAAGGTTTTAAGGCTATTTCGACAAAAGGACCGAACACATGGGCAAAACTGGTCGAAAGATAAAAAACTGATAAAGTAATTATATTATTATTATTAAAAAAAAGTTAGTAGAAAAAAAAGTCCATATACACCTTTTTTTTGTTTTTTGTTTTTATTTTTATTTAAAAATTGGGGTTGAACCTGATGAAGGTTGCCTACGTATCTCACATCCGGTGAGAATCAAACCCGCGTAGTTCAGTTAAAATAATAAATAAAAAAAATTTAGAAAATTGTGATTTTACCTACTAGAACCCTTCAATTTTTTTTTATTTTTTTTAAATAAAAAAAGGTATTTTGTGAAAACTTGGAGGAAATTTTCTCTTTCTCTCTCCTCTGTTTAATTGATCTATCCTAAAGCCGGTCAACATTTCAGTTAAGCCTACCAAATAATGTTACATGTAGCACAGAAAATTGAACATGTTGGTCTGAAAAATTGGTACCTGTCCTAGACGGACCCGACCCATGTGCCGATCCCCCGCTAAGTCCAATGCACATGATGCAAATAAAACGTAGCCTACTAGGTATATTCATTGTTGTGCCTTGTTCTTCTAAGTTTTCAAATCCTAAAGGAGATGGTATCTAGACCTGGCTTACCCGGGCAGACAACCCGAGCCGGAGAGCGTCAAGCGTCACCGGTAGTAGAACAACACTGGCTAGCTAACGACTCTCCCGCCTAAACATGTGTGACTAAATCCTTCACCACAAGTTGGTAGGCGAACTGGCTTTATCTCAAGACAGAAATGTTGTGATGCTGGTAGGCAAACACAACATAACTACCTATCAGAGGACTCAGAGGGGTGCGAGAGAGGAAACAATTTATATCACAGTTCAAATAAATAATAAAGCGGTAAATAAGTGACCAATAGCACATTAGGCTTCCAAACACAATAATATCCCAAACATGCTAAAAGCCAAACAAGAATCAACGTACAAGGCTCGAATTCTTATTCATTGTCCCCAACAGAGTCGCCAGAGCTGTCACACCTCTTTTTTGCCACATAACCCTATTACGAGGTTGGTGAAGAAGAGTTTTTCCAATTAAAATGACATTTTTAAAAGGGGTTATTTATTATTTAGAGTCACCACTTGGAATTGAGTTTTGGTGTTCCAAGTCACATTTTATTTGAAAACCCTTTCAAAAGGAAGGTTTGACTCTTAATTTATGGTCTACAAAAACAGAAGACTGGGTAAGGAATTCTGTTGACCGAGGGGAAGGTGTAAGGCACCCCTCGAGTCTCGTGGTTCTAGCACGGTCGCTTTATTGACTCATTTAAGGCTTCAATCAATTTTTTTAGCTATTCTTGTATTTTTTTTATGATGGCTTATTTATTACCGCTTAATTAATTAATATTATATTTATGTCTTCACCTAGATGCGGTACGCACACGAGGTATTCTTCTTTGAAGTTAGATATTAAACCAATGTACGGGAATGTACACATGGTTAAAATAAAATTATTTTTAAATTTAAAGGCATCGAGACGCGGAATGTGCACATGTCCCTTTTATTATTTAAGCATATCAACCCAAGGTTCGCGGAGGAACACATGGGCTAATATATAACGTATATCTAAAAAAATTATAGCATTTAGAGTATTTCACTTATTTTTGTCTCTTTTATATTCGAGATATTAATTGTACATTTTATTATTTATTGCAACTAGTCTTGAATTAGTTCATGGCTCATTTCTCTCACTCACAATTATTTGTTTATTCTAATTCCTTTTTATAGCGAGCTTTGAATTAATTTCGAACTCGCATTCATCTGTTAATACCCGCCTTACACTGTGTCTAGACTCAATTAGTTATATTATCTCTTAAATCTATTTTCGGTGAAAATATTAAAGAAATATACTCCACAATTTAATATGAAATATACGATTAATTTACAAAGAAAAATAATTATGATAATAAAACAAAAAAAATTATTCAAATGAAGTTCACAAAGTTAAGATAAACTCATAAAAAGGCCAATTTATTCTTCCACGGTGAAACAATGAAGAAGTCCATATCCATAGACTAATTTAAGATAGCTAATCATAATACTAAAAGAACTTATAGTGAGGTTAAAGGCATAGAGAAATTAATACGATTAACAAGATTTTTTGAGGTGTTCCTACTAATATTAACACCTGAATATTTTTTAGTTTTTATGGCTAGGTAGTTAACCGTCGTAAACATATACTCAAAGAAGAAAAACATTTTCTTTTATCAAAAAAAACTTACTACAATCCTATAAGGAAATATTTATTCATAAGAATGATGGGAAAAAATATTAACTCATTTCTAATAAACCTCATAGTACAATTTTGTGCAATCTTAACTGACCATTTAAGTACAACTAGGCAAACATTTATAACATCAACATTATCATATTAGTCTTAAGCTCTTATGATTTTTTTTAAGTCTTTCACTAAATTAACTAAATGATAATAATGATTTAGAAACATATTCCCACAAGGAAAATAACAGATTAAGAAAATAAAATACTAGTAAAAGGAACCAAATCCTAATACTCGAATTTATTCAAAGAATATCTATAAAAAAATAGTGAAGAAGGATAGAGTCAAAACTTTAACAAAAGAGTTCCACTAATGCAAGAAAGTGAACTAGTACAACTCCAATCCAATGTCGAAACTGAAATCGGACAAAATAGCTACAACATCGAACCCGAAACCACAAACGAAAACTCGATTTCCTAATCATAAGAGAATCTCTCAATTTTTTTCTAGAAAAACTCTTTTCATTTGTTTTTAAATCTTTTTTGTTTGTTTTTCTTTTTCCCGTTCTTTTTTCTTTTCTTTTTCAAAGTTTTCCCTTTCTTTTTCTTTTTCTTTTTTTCTTCTTCAAAGTTGTTCTGACCTCTTGTTCTTCTTTTCTTCTTTCCTTTTCCTTTTTACGTCCTTCCTTTCTCCTTTTTTTCTTTCCTTCTTCTTTTTTTTTTCAGTTTTTTTTCTTCTTCATTTTTTTTGGGTGTTATTTATAGATGTGTGGGTTAATGGTAAGATGAGTGAGGGTGGGAGTGTAGGATGAGATATATTAGGAGGAAATCATGGGGGAGAGAGTTGAGGAGATCATGGTGAGTAGTTAGGATAATAATTTTTGAATCTTTCAAGATTTATCCCCTCTTTTTAAAAAATAAATAAATTAAAATTAAAAATTAAATTAAACAAAGTGTATGTGTGCATAGTGACGTGAGGGGTGGGGGAAATTAGGATGGATTTTTTTGGATTAGTTAGCTTCTTCTTTTTTACTTTCTTATCTTTTCTTTTAATTCTTTCTTGTTAGTTTTTTATTAAAAAAAAACTTTCTTTTCTTAAATAAAAAGAAAGTAAAACACATTGTGTGTATGTGTGTGTATATATATATATATATATATATATATATATAT
>ML273194.1:0-73357 GCA_005239495.1 Nicotiana undulata
TGTGAGGTTATGCACGAGGGGACATTCCGTGCTGAGTGTTATCATATATGCACGAGGGGACATGTCGTGCCTTTCCTGTCCATTATATGTTTGAGAAGCTATATTTCTGCCTTATCTTTACGTTTCATTTATTACCTTGTACTGTTGTGCTAGCATACTGTTACCCTATTCCCCAGTATGTTCTCCCCGTATCTGTCTTACTTGCTTATTTCTGTTTCCACTTTCCCCTGCTATTATATATAATTGTACAGGTACATGTGTTGTGTTGGCCCTAGCCTCGTCACTACTTCGCCGAGGTTAGGCTCGACACTTACTCAGTACATGGGGTCGGTTGTACTGATGCTACACCTGCACTTCTTTATGTTGTGCAGACTACGCAGCCGGACCCGGAGATCACTGACGATCGGAGCATCTCATTCAGTCACACAGGAGACTCGAGGTAGACCCGCAGACGTTCGTGGGCCTTGACGTCACCTTCTACTTTCCACTATCAGTTCTGTCTTACTTTGTATTTCAAAGACAGTCTTATGTATTTATTTCAGACCTTTTGTTGTAGTAATCTCTTAGATAGTCCGTGAGTATGTGACACCAGTTCTGGGATTTGTTTACGGGTTTCATTTCGAAAGTTCTATGTTGTATTTTAGTTATCTTGTTCGTATTTGTTGTTAATAAGTTTTATTTAGTTCAAACGTTGGCTTGTCTAGCGGGTTCAACGTTAGACACAGTCATGGCCCGAAGGTGGGATTTCGGGCCGTGACAGATCTGTGGCTCATGGTATTAGCTATTATTTCAGGCCTTCATGGACGCTATAGAATATCCAAGATATAATCTTCTAACAATCCAATTCTTTGTATATAACCTGGACTCAATTCTTCCTTTTAACCTATATTGGAGTCTTCTACGACTGTATGATTGTCAATATATATGTATACTCCAAAATTGCAAGTTCGCTTATAACGTAACCAGCTCTGGATCATCGATCGAATAGTCCTTTCCTTCCTTCTCACTTTCCTTGAACGTAAGCTATTACTTTTCCTGGTTTTCTGCCTCATTTTTGCGTGCATACTTAACTTATCTTAGTTCCCATGCATGTCAGAATTTTCGTGCAACTCATATGATCTCGAATGTTATTATGACTTTACTTCCTGTTTACTAGCCACAATACGTTCCTCTTTCTTATGAAGGACGTACAATGTTGTTGTGAAACTGTTGTTACAAGGCCATTTCCTTTTTAGGTCACTTTCTTAGGTTGAAGGCTTCTTCCTCATCTCATCAGCTAGTCTTTCACTATAGTACTTACGGAGGTCCCTCTGACTATTGTAAAGCTGCGAGCTTATTACATCGTATACCCAATACAATTTTGGATGTCCTTCCTCACCTATAATTATCCGTAGTTACTTACCTCCACACCCTTGTGCTTATAGGGTTACTTCTGAAATGATAATTTGACTGTCTTCCCAGTGGCAGTCTTTTTCATTCCTGTAACATTCATACGGTACCTTTAACTACCCCGACTCCTATTTGAATATATCTCAAATATTACAATGTCATAACTGCGAGGTCGAATTCCTCATGTTGGGGTTCCCTGTGTTTATCTTGTATTGATCTACTTATTTGTCTTTATCCTCTTGTCTAGCCATAACAAGACTCTTCCTGAAGCAACTACTAACTTCTCGTTGGTTTGTTCTCATATCAATACTCCGCGTAATATTTCCTGGGTTATTTCCTTTGTCTTAACTTACATCTTTTGCTGGCCCTTTATTTATCAATAACATCCCGGGCCGAAACCCTTACTTCCTCTCCTTGGCGTCGGGATTGCTTCATGTTTTGGAATTGTAGCATATAAGTAGGAGCTGAATAAGTGTAATCTCATTCCTTTTTTTTTTACCGCATTCTTCCTTTACCATTCCATGATTACTAGCACTACTTTATTCTGACTTCATGGCACACCACTCCATATCCCCCCTTTTAGGGGAGTACTAACATTTAGTGCTACGATGATCTGCATATAAATGTTTTACCTCCTCATCTTTGGCGTATTTTCACATCATCGATGAACCTTACTCTCCTTGTGGTAATCCTTACCAAGGATAACAAATTTCCTTACTCAAGAGGGATTCATCTAGTGTAACCGACACGTACAGTCCCTTCAGTTTAACTTTGCTCACGTTGCTTGCTTTAGGGAAGTGTTTTTGTTGTTTTAGACGTCAATACCACACAATTATATAAGTTAATTATGAAGTACCCAGTTTTCCGAGTGCTGTCTAACTGGAAGAACCTGGTTCTTCTTGGTGTTCCAACTATTGCTGTTTGCGAAATAATAAAAGCAATAAAGTAAAAACACAGAGAATTTTACATGGAAAACACCTGGTTCAAAAGGTGAAAAACCCACGACCTACACCTCAGTAGGATTTTCTCAAACTCTTCACTAAAAACTCTAAGCCAAACGGACTTACAAAATAAACTCTTTTGTAATCCTAGAACTAACTCTAATCCTCTTTGTATCAACTAGCCTCTAGCTAATTTCTACATATTTCAAGCTAACTCTAACTTGAACAATGTGTACCTATTACAATTGCTTCTATGAAAGCTGATAAGATACAATATTGAAACACCTACTACAATCAACTAGCCTCAATACATCAACGATGAAACTGGTTCTTCTAGCTGATCTGTAGCTCTAGATTCGCACTCTCCAATTTGGCTTTAAACTGCTTGGAAAACTTCTTCATGAATTTTTGCTCTCAATTCTTGATAAATTTCTGCTTTTGTGCGTCTGCATATCATAAGAACAGTCTGCAATTTATAGGAGTTAGTAGATAAGGAATTAACTAGAGTCCTAATCCAACTCTTCCATAGTGAAAGAGCTCTAGTCAAACTCAACTCCTAAATCCTTATTTATCTTTGATTCTGTTCTTATTGAATAAGGAGTCCTTCTCCAATTTCGTTTTTGCAATCTTTTTGATCAGAAGATATCTCAATTTAATCAGAATACATTTATCTCCTGCATGTGCATCTCATGTGCCTTTTAACTCTGCTGGTCTATGTCACCTGTGATAGACCTGGTTCATCTCGGAGTTACTTTTTCAATCTTCAAAACTATTTCCTTTCTTGGGCAAACAAATTCCCCCTTTTTGATGATGACAAACTTTTTGCTTCAGGCCTGTATCAGCTTAGTCCAACATTGATATATATAAGATTATTAAGCATTTATCATAAAGAAACAAGTTCATTAGGTTATAAATATCACATGTTCAGAGCACAACCTATCATCCCCCTTTTGGCATCATCGAAAAGTTGAAAAACAAATTGTGTGAATCCCAGATTTTTAACACTTACTCATGGACATTTGGGAAACTGCATATGCAATCATGGATTAATCATCAATAATCAACTAAGAATTCAAACTATCAAAAAATAGAGATATTGAATCAGAGCAAAGAGTATCAGATTTCATTGATAGAGCGAATATGATTCTGCCACAATCCACAAAATAAAATTAAAACAGCTAAAACATGAGCAACAAACAAAAATTCTTAATTTGGGTCACTGAAAGTTCTAGGAAGGCTAGGAAATTAAGGCTTGGAAAAACTTGTTCATTTAGCCAAGATAGATGGTTCAGCAGACTTAGAAACAGATGAAGACTTCTTTGAGCAAGTCTTGGCTTTCATGAGCTTAGGGGTCTGAACCTCTACCTCTGCCACTTTTTCACTTTGATGGACCAGGTCCATCTCATCCACTTCAACAGCCTCAATAGGCTCAACAACCTTTTCTTTCCCTTTTTCCACTCTTTTCTTCTTACTCTCCTCTAAAGCTCTCTTCAACTCGTCCTCACTTTGCTTTACCTTGCTCCTTGTAGTTCTTCCTCTTGGAAGAGAATTATTAGAAGTCTCAGAAGGAGCTGTTTTTGTTTTCTTACTTTCTCTTGCTTTTCAAGACGTTTGAGCTTTAGGAGTTCTTTTCTTCTTTGGATCGTAATTATTGCCTAACAATTTCAGTAGATCTGCCAGGGTTTTCTCAGTAGATGAACCAGGTTCATCTGTGTGCTTTCCTAAATTTACTAACCCTTCAGCGGCTTCTCCTACTTCACTTCCCTTTGCGTTCTTGCTACTTTCTTCCTCCTTTTCTGGTTCAGCTCCAAAAATAGTCATTTTTACAAATTCTTACCCTATTCCCCTCTCTTCACTCCTTACTCCCTCTCTCTCTTTTTCTTTTTCAATTTTATTTTTACCTCCTCTCCTTCTTGTCTCAGGAATTTCCATATCTACCACATACCCAACAAGTATGAACCTATTTTCTAAGTTTTCAGCGACCTCAGAAATGACCTCAGAAGAAGGTTTTGGTACAGAAGTTACCTGTTCAGAATCAGAAGACTAAGTTTCTTCCCCCTCCGTCACCGACTTGAAAGAGTCATCGAAAAATTTGGGAATGGTTCTGAAAGGGAGGGGATGTCTTGAATTAAATTTTAGTTTTGAATAGACGGTTAAAGCTTCCCTAGAATCTAGGTATTTTAATTTGGTGAGGATTCTTGTTGAAACAGAACTGGTTCAAAGTCAAATGGATAGGCTTTGAAAAGATTTTGAGTTTGGACATAGTTATGCTCATGATTTAATTATTAGTATTTCAAATTGTGTAGAGTGTAGAACACATACCTCGCCTTTCAGATGAACCAGCACGATGAACCAGGTTCATCATTTCAGAATCCTCTTGATCAAGCCTCAATTTGCAGAGATAGAAATTTTTTTGTTAGTGACCAGTAAGTCATATCAAAACATGTCATAAGAGTATACTTTTTACAATATGAGATTGAGCAATTGTTAATCTGATTATTTACACAAATTCCTGATTTTCTAGCCAAATTTTTTTCCATTTTTCCTTCTTCTTTTTCCTTTTTTTTTGTATTTACATTTTGAACTGGTTCAATTAAGTGATCTTAATCATCCCTAATAGTAACCTATTCCTTTCAAAATTCTCTTCACTCAGTGCTTTTGTAAAGATATCTGCATGGTTTCACAACCAACTAGTTACTCCTTGATGTTCCTTCATTGCTTTGTTGTTGTGGAACAGGTTCAGGTACAGGTTCCAACAAAATTTGGAAATTATTTTGTTCTATTCCCCCTGTCATGTTTCCCGGGATGGATGAACATGTTCCATCACCTGTTCCTTCCTCCAGTGTTGCTTTAGTTTGGACTGAGTTTCTGAGCAGCCAAATTTCTTCATTATCTTGTTCATTACCAACCCCAATGATTTTAGCTTTCTTTCCATTTCCAAAGGAGACATTTCCTCCTTTGAGGTTCTCAAATGAAAGGAACCGGTCCTTGTTGCCAGTCATATTTTTTGAGCAGCCACTATCCATGTACCATATTTGGCTACTACCTTTCACTTGAATCTACAAAAGAAAATCAGAGGTTAGTCTTAGGAACCCAAACTAGTTTGGGTCCTTTATTATGAGAGAATGGATGAATCAAATTTTTCTTGGCCTAATTTGGTAGCCAGTTTTTCTTTTTGACAAACCTCTCATTTTTTCGACAGGCCTGCTCTTTTGCAGTACACTCATATTTGTAGTGGCCAGTCTTACCACAGTGGGTGCAAATTTTATTTTCAGGAAGAGAGAGATACTTGCTTTTGGGATCCCACTTGGGTAATTGACTCCCAAAACCAAGTCCTCTCCGGTTGCTACTATGATTCTCTTGAAGCCATGTCAGGGAATCAGAAGATTTATTCCATTTACAAGTTCTATCTAATTCATGTTTGACTTTGCCAAGCTCTTCTTTAAGTGATCTTATATGTTCATCCTTGACATACATTTTATCTTTTAGTTTTCCCAAATTTTCTTCTAACATGACATGAGAGTGATCAACAACCTTTTTACTGGATCCTAATCGCAGTTTCAAGTTTTCAGATTTCAATTCTAGAATCTCAGTCTCAAGTGGATGAACCTGGTTCAACATGACAGTGTTTTTCTTTTCAGATTCACTAACTCTGATTTCTAGGTTTATGCATTTTTCTTTTAGCATTTCACATTCGTTAGAGAGTTGATCATTCTTTTTGGATGTTTCCTCATAATTATCTATTAAATCAAGTAGCAACTCAGAGAGTTTTTCCTTACATAGGAACTTTATTTTGTTTTTTAGATGGGAAATGCTTACATGTGGTTCTTCATCATATTCTCCAATTTCCATGAGCGCCTGATCTTCAGTATCCCCATCTTCTGATTCCTCATCTGAACTTTCCCCCCAAGCAGCAACCATAGCCTTAGTTGTGATTTTCTTGGGTTGGACCAGTTCCTTCTTCTTGTTCCTTCTTTCATATCTCTCCTTTTTCCATTCTACTTCCCACTGAGGACAATTTTTGATGAGATGGTCAATCTTACCACATTTGTAGCATCCCTCATTGGTTGCCCTTTCTAGAGCTTTTGCTTTGTTGTAGTTTCCTCCTCTGGAGATGCCCTTCTTCCTCATGAGAAAGTTTCTGAATTCTTTGATAATCATGGACAATTCATCTTCCTCCAGATCCCTCCCTCAGTGATTCTGAATGCAAAACTCCTTTCCTTCTTGGGACCATCCATCGTCATAGTTTGCCTTCTAAGTTCATAGGCAGTGAGATTTCCAATCAGCTCATCTAGTTTAAGAGTTGCAATGTTCTTAGATTCCTGAATGGTTGTAATTTTGCTTTCCCAAGAGACTGGCAAGACCATTGTCAGAATTTTCTCAACCTTGTCTTCTTCAAGAATGACCCTTCCAAGAGACTTGAGTTCATTGGTTAGTGTAGTGAACCTTGTATACATCACTTGGATGGTCTCTTCTTCTTTCATGGTGAAATTCTCATATTGAGAATATAGTAGAGTTCCTCTTGACCTCTTCACTTGAGGTGTTCCTTCATGAGCCACTTGCAAAGTGTCCCAATTTCTTTGGCAGCGGTACAACTTTGAATTCTGCTATACTCATATGTACCTAGTCCACACACAAGCCACTTCTTGGCCTTAGCATTTTTTTCCCACTTTCTCAAATCCCCAACAGTGCAGTCAGCTCTAGACTTTGGCACATCTACTCCTTCAGCCGTCTTTTTCATGGTGGCTAAAGGACCGTCAGTGACTATGTCCCATAGTTCATAGTCTTCTCCAATTAAGTGATCCTTCATCCTATTCTTCCACTAGGAGTAATACTAGTCATTGAAAAGTGGAGGCCTAACAGTTGATTGTCCTTCCCAGTTCCCAGGTGGTGCACTCATCTTGATCTTTTCCTAAAGTGTTAGCCTCTTCAAGGATAACCTGCTCTGATACCAATTGTCGTTTTAGACGTTAATACCACACAATTATATAAGTTAATTGTGAAGTACCCAATTTTCCGAGTGCTGTCTAACTGGAAGAACCTGGTTCTTCTTGGTGTTCCAACTACTGTTGTTTGCAGAATAATAAAAGCAGTAAAATAAAAATACAGAGATTTTTACGTGGAAAACACCTGGCTCAAAAGGTGAAAAAACCACGACCTATACCTCAGTAGAATTTTCACAAACTCTTCACTAAAAACTCTGAGCCAAACAGACTTACAAAATAAACTCTTTTGTAATCCTAGGACTAACTCTAATCCTGTTTGTATCAACTAGCCTCTAGCTAATTTCTACAGATTTCAAGCTAACTCTAACTTGAACAATGTGTACCTATTATAATTGCTTCTATGAAAGCTGATAAGATACAATATTGAAACACCTACTACAATCAACTAGACTCAATACATCAACGATGAAACTGGTTCTTCTAGCTGATCTGTAGCTCCAGCTTCGCACTCTCCAATTTGGCTCGAACTGCTTGCAAAATTTCTTCACGAATTTTTGCTCTCAATTCTTAATAAATTTCTGCTTTTGTGCGTCTGCATATCATAAGAACAATATGCATTTTATAGGAGTTAGTAGATAAGGAATTAACTAGAGTCCTAATCCAACTCTTCCATAGTGAAAGAGCTCTAGTCAAACTCAACTCCTAAATCCTTCTTTATCTTTGATTCTGTTCTTATTGAATAAGGAGTCCTTCTCCAATTTCGTTTTTGCAATCTTTTCGATCAGAAGATATCTCAATTTAATTAGAATACATTTATCTCCTGCATGTGCATCTCATGTGCCTTTAACTCTGCTGGTCTATGTCACCTATGATGGACCTGGTTCATCTCGGAGTTACTTTGTCAATCTTCAAAACTATTTCCTTTCTTGGGCCAATAGTTTTTTTTTTCCTGAATGATTATTTTCTGAATTTCTCTTAAATGTGCTTCTTTTGTCCATTCTATTGACGCCGGTGCAAAATTTGAAATTCTGATGATACTAACTATTATCCAGTCACTCAGTCCTTAATTCACGTTTAGTTATCCTGTTCACCAGCCCATACTGACTTGTATTACTTTGGGGGGTCTAACTTTTCCTTTTGTTCACGAACTTGTTTCTCGAAATGACGATATGACTTTATGGCCTATACTTTTTTGTTCTCTCAAGGCCTGCCACTTCTCGTTTTTTCCTTCGCTTGACTATAAACTGTGTAATATTGTCATTTTTTTCCTGATCTACCGTTGTCATCTATGTATCACATCTTACTCATAATGCACTCTCTTCTTATTTCCTGCTAACATTTTTGTGTATCACTTTATTATGAAACTTATTGACAAGGTATTCTTTTGCTTTTATCTCCCCTTTAACCATCCACTGGCTCTTCGGGTTGCTTAACATTATTTCTCTACTAGGGATGTGAGTCATACTAAGATGATATTTATCCTTTCCAGGATTTCAGTGCCTATCTTTGTAGTACTCATATCTAGCTGTACTATTTTAGAGTGCACCATTGGGGTGTCTGACAAAGAGATCTATTAGCACTTGATCCTTTGGAAATGTCAACTAACGCAAAAAATCTATCCCTCATTTTGGGTAACTCTAACCCCAGCCGGATCCTGATATCCGTCCTTCTCTTATGCTACTTATTTTAGCTTCCATAGGGCATGAATGAAATGTGTGTGGCCAATTGTACATACCTCCTTTCATATTGAAGGTAAATCAAAACGCTTATATTTTTCTTCCTGAATTGTAAATATCGATAACCTTCATTAACTGGGTACCTCGTTCCCTTCTTCACCTTGCTCCTTTTACTTGTTGAAACTTGTGTCTAACTTCCGACCCTATTATTCCTTTTTACTGTAAGAGTGGATATGTATTCTCATTTACTCATCATAAGCAAGATGCAAAATCGAGTTCCTCTATCTCAACACATCCACATCTATATCTCTTATCGCACGTCTTTCTAAATGTAGGTATCGTCGTGTTACGAATAAAATCAAATTTAGGAGTTTGAATTCTTACAACAGAGCTCTATCACACGATCTAGAGTAAGAAAAAAGAGTGTCAGTCCTAAATGTCCTGTAGCCTCCTGCTTATAAGTGTGGTGCACGACACACCCATAAACAAGACTCTACTAGACACGACTTGTAGACTCCTTAGGACAGAACTGCTCTGATACCACTTTTGTCACGCCCCGAACCTGGGGCGAGACCGGCACCTAGTGCCTCACCTATCCTTCCATACCAACTTACGACTAAGGAACTCTGAACATATGATGTCATACTTTGTCCATGGGCCATATTGCAAGACAACGGTGAATGCTGACCAAATATCAATATAAAGCTGGACAACGCCGTCATAACTACCACAGCTGACAAACCAACCAAATATACTTACAAGGCCTGCAAGCCCAACATACTGCACTAACTGACAGGATATGTCTACAAGCCTCTAATGATGGATATACTGTGATCGGAACAGCTTCCCGACCTACACATAACATATACATATATACATATACATATATATACAAGATGTACATAAGGTTCTAGACCCGGCAACTCCGAGAGGCATGGAGCTTACCGATCAAGCTGAACTCGGGCAACACTTAATGAGGAGGCCTACCCGTCTGTCTATCTGAACCTGCAGACATGAAATGCAGCGTCCCCAACAAAAGGACGTCAGTAAGAATAATGTACCGAGTATGTAAGGCATGTACTGAAAGCTGAAACTGAACTGATAATATAGTAACTGCAAGTAGCTGGAAGTCAAAGATAATCTGAAGATATGCTTACCTGCTGATACTGACTTCAACTCTCTCAATATAGTAAGTAAAATAGTTGTCTGGCCCTATAAGGCTCGGTATATATATATAATTGCTCTGCCGTAGTAGGCTCGCTCATAGGCGCTCAGCCATACTAGGTTCTGTATCTCGACCAACTGGGCTCGCTCATAGGCGCTCGGCCACAGTAGGTTTGGTATATAACTTACCATCTGATCAGAGGTTGCCCAATAGGGGCCTGCCCATCGATTATAGCTCGATGGTAATGAAAATACTTTAATACTATATATATAATTTTTCTGCTCTCTTGACTGGAAAAAAAAAGGAAATACTCAAATGAATATGGAGTCCCGATGAAGAGAATATTGTAACTTACAAAACTAGAAAAATTTACGTAACTTGCGAGACTAGCAAAATATACGTAAATTCCAGAATATGAAATTTTCTTTTATGCCTTGTTATCAAACTTGTATAATTACAAGATCATGCTAAAATGAAAGAAGAGATTAGCCTTAACATACCTGGAGTAGGGGAAAATTCGTGTGATATTCTTGAAAAAGGTTGCATCGTACTCCTTTAAAACCGCAAAAGTTTACATTGCAAATGATTTTCTTTGGATTCCTTTTTGTTGCAATAACTCACGTTCTTTTTTGTGGAAAATTGGTAAGGAATTATATTGAACCTCACATATGATTGTAAAAACTTGAGAATGAATTTGTTGGAATCTTTGCTGGAGCGTGAGATTTTGAGTTAGAAAAATGTTAGATAAAGCAAAAATGAAGTGATCTTTAAGTCAATGCTGATTCTTGAGTCCAATTAGCCAAATGTTGCCAAACCTTTACACGTAGGTATCATATATATCACTTAATGATGCCACCTTTCAACCTATATTGTTAGTCACTTACTTTGAGTGGGGACTGCCACATCATGTAACTTAGTACTTATCAATTATATCACTGATTAATTAAGTAATGTTCTGTTACCCGGTAATTAACCGATTACCCGCATAATTAAGAATTATCTCAAACTACTTAAAATACTACTCAATTTTAACATACCTTATACACTTTACTATCGTTTTCATGTGGTACCTTGTATGACACTAGTCCATAAATACGGGGTATTAACGCTTGACCCGTATTTTACACCCACATGCCAAATATGGATGAAAATTTATTTTTTTGACTTGCTTCCCCTTTCACCTTCACGAATTTGCTCATCAATTGTGAAATAGCATAATCCTTATAATCTCCAAATAATATTTTACTTGGACTAATGTCAATTACCTTACGATAAATTCAATGTACAATACTACAAGGTACGACATTGTCGTAATTTAGTAATGCGAAGTGTAAAATCATTGCACTATAATACTGTAGGACGTAACATCATCATAATATTGCGGGGCGTAACAATGTAGAGGAGATATCCGCACCTATTTGAGACTCCAAGTACTTTTCTAGACCTGTTCGAGGACGAACGTTCTTTTAAGAAGGGGAGGATGTAACGACCCGGCCGGTCGTTTGAGAATTTAGCATCGTTTCCTTATTTACTTCTCATTTTGTGCTTAATTGTGTGACTTTCTAGGGTAGTCAGTTCGGATCCGGAGAGTTTTCGGAATGAATTGAGACACTTAGTCTCATGGTTGAAAGCTTAAGTTGAAATGGTTGACTTGATGATGACTTATGTGTAAACGACTTCGAAATGAAAATTTGATGTTTTTTTTTACCTCCGCTGGGTGATTTTGGACTTAGGAGCATGTCCAGGTTGTGATTTGGAGGTATATAGTTGAATTAGGCTTAAATTGGTGAAAGTTGAAAATTTAGAAGTTTGACCAAGAGTGGCCTTTGTGCATACTAGGCTCGAATTGGGGTTCCGAGATTTGGAGTAGGTCTGTGGTGTAATTTGTGAATTGTGTGAGAAATTTAAGGTCAATCGTACGTGATTTGATAGGTTTCGACAACGATTGTAGAAATTGGATATCCTTAGTTTCATTAAGCTTGAATTGGGGTGTGATTCGTGTTTTCGATGTTGTATGATGGGAATTGAGGGCTAGACTAAGTTGTATGATGTTTTGGGTCTTGATTGTATGTTTGGTTGAGGTCCCGGAGGCCTCGGGTGATTTTCGGATGGTTAACAGATCAATTTTGGACTTGGTATTATAGCTGAAGTTTTCTGGTATCTTTATCTGTTTTTCTTATACGCGATCGCATGAGAGGGTCGAAGATCACGTAGGTCAACTGGGGGAACCCAAGTAATTAATTATATGCAAAGTCCAGTACTGGCATGCGATCGCATAAGCTAGAGAGTCTGGGCATCGCGAACGCGTGGTAAAATCCGTTCTCGCACGAGAGAAGTGGAGCAACACTGGAGTTCATGCTTATTCTTTGCGGTTGCGTGAGGGAGGACGCGATTGCGTAGGTCAGAGGAGTCAGTGGTACGCGATCGCAGGTGTAATGACGTGTTCGCGTAGGCTTAATTTCTGGGGCAGCGGAGTTGTACTTCGCGATCATGAAGCAATTGACGCGATTGCGATTAAGGATCATTGGGCATAACTTTAAATATTTCAAAACCAAGGTTTGAGTTCATAACACAAAAATTGATTTGGTAGCTCGGTGGGAGGCAATATTTGGAGAGATTTTGAAGTGGGTGATTGAGGTAAGTGATTCCTACCTAGTTTTGGTTGATTTCCGTGATTAGTGTCTTTAATTTCATCATTAAATTAGTGATATGGGGTGGAAATTTGGGGGGAAATGGAGGAAAGTTCTTAGGCCGAATTTTGAGGTTTTGATCGAGATTCTCGTGTCGGATTTGGGTAATTTTGATATGGGTGGACTTGTGGTTGAATGGGTGTTTTGATTTTGTGAATTTTACCCGATTCCAAAACGTGGGCCTGGCGGCTGACTTTTGAGTCAGTTTTTGACTTTTGATTAATAACTTAGCATTTTTATATGAAGTTGAATCCTTTAGCTTGTGTTGATTGTATCGAATTGTTTGTGGCTAGATGCGAGGAATTCGGAGGCCATTTTGCGAGGAAAAGGTTTGTTGGAGTAGAGTTGGCACGACTTGAGGTAAGTAACAGTTCTAAACTTAGTTTTGAGGGTATGAAACCCCGGATTATGTGTCATGTGATTGGTTTTAAGGTGACACACATGCTAGGCGATGGTCGTATGGGCATGCGCCGTAGGAATTGTGACTTGGTCAATTACATGAAACTATATAGTTAAATATTTGTTGTTATCCGTATATTCTCCATGTGTTATAGAAATAGGACTGCAAATCATGTTACAAATCATGTTTAGACTATGTGTTGGCACTGTAGTGGCCCACAAAGGTCGTGTACATGACTTATCTGTTAAATTGTTGTTACGTACTCGGTCACAATTTTTCTTTCATATCATATCTGAGTCTCTATTATTCTTTATTGATACATTATATCATTTTTGTTTAGGCTGATTATCTTGATTATTGAGAGCCCGAGAAACTGGAGAGGTTGATGACTGAGTAAGGCCGAGGGCCTGATTGTGAGGATATTTATGGGATCGGGTTGCACGATGAAATATGTTTTATTTATTTATGCCATGATTGGCTTGTTATAGAGTTTGGACTGAAGGAACCCCTACGGAGTCTGTATACACTACCAGTTAGTGCGGGTACCTACTGAATGTGAGTACCGAGTGTTGAGCGACTGATAGGAATGAGTGACTGTGAGGAATAAGTGATTGTGAGGTTGGAGTAAATAGGAGGACTGAGTGACTGTAGCTATGCGAGGATGCATTTGACTTCATTATTGTTGCACTTCAGCTGTCATATTATCTTTGTTTTCAATTGAAACTATTGTAATTGAACTATAACTGCGAAGCTATTCACTACTTTCAGTCCTTAATTAAGTCTTGTTACTTACTAAGTTGGTTGTACTCACTCTACACCTTGCACTTCGTGTGCAGATCCAGGTATTTTCGAACACGGTGGGTGTTGATTTCTGTGCGCACCTCGATCATTTGAGATTCTAAGGTAGCTACCCGGCATTCGCAGACCTTGTTTCTCTTTCCCTATCTTTCTGCTTATTGTATTTAGTTTCATACTATCATAGACAGTAGTTTAAAGACTTGTGATGTATAGATGCTCATGTACTCTGTGACACCCCGATTTTTGGGAACTTTCGCGTTGAGTTTTGAGTTTCTATCATGTTTATGAGAACTTTTATTATTTAAACTTCTTTAACTCATTTTATGTTAAAAATGTTGGAAATATGTTGTAATGTCGGCTTGCCTAGTACCACGTAAGGCGCCATCATGACAGGTTAAAATTTCGGGTCGGGAGAAAAAAACTACTCTATCAACATGATGAAAAGAAAATACTCTTAATAATATTTCTATCTAGGGTGGGAGTGGGAGAGGTTGGGGTGTGGTGGGGTTGGGGGTAGGGTGTTGGGGTGGTTGAAAGTGGGTGGCATAGGGGTGGTTTGGGGGATGGGGAGGGATGTGGTGGTTGGTGGGGATGGAGAATAAGGTGGAGAAGGTTGAAAAAGAGTTCTGGAAAATATTTTTCCTTCTCTTTATAGGGTCCTCCAATTAGAGCAAAATGAATACACGAGAAAAATATTTTCTAATATATTTTAAGGAAACCATGTTAGGTTTAGAGTTTTAATAATGATCAATAATCTAAAGAAATCTTGAGTAATGTTATTTTGGTACATGCAGATTCCATTCCGGTGAACAACAACTTGCTAAAAGGAATGAAGATCCACTCAACGGCAATTTGTCTTGAACCATTGCCTTACATGGAAAATAAATCATTCGGTCTAAAAAGAAGAAAATCAATCAACACTAATCAAGACTTTCAAGTTTGCGAATTGGAGCAAATCTCGGACAGCAAAACAACCATCAAGATTCAGTAGAAGCTCAAACCAAGGAAGACATCATCAATCCGCCATAATTGAAGCAATCAACCAAGATTAGCATGTAGTATCTCCAATCAAGGAAGCAATCCATAAGGAACCAAAAATGAATCTCGCCACCATCTCAAGCTAGATTCATGAGGCAACCTTTGGGTCTCTCTCTTAGAAGTACATGCCTCACAAAAGGAAAAGGATTCCTGAAATTGCTGGCTCAATCCTAGAAATCATGGAACCAGAAAAATCTCAAGGCTATAAAGGAAAAAGCAAAAGGTCATTGGAATACACACAACTACATAATGTGTCTTCTAAACCTTTCTAGTTCTTAGTACAAACATTATATTCCTAAGTCTACAAGTGTCATAAAAGATAGGAAGAGATAGAACACAAAGAGAGTTGTGTCAAAAGCTATTGTCGTTGAATATCGTTGGATGGTAAACGAACCAAAACCATCACCATTGTAATCTTGTTATTGAATATCTAATAGAACCTTTGTGACCCAAAGGAAACTAGACGTAAGTACCTCACCGGTACCAAACCAGTATAGAAACGGTTGTGTCTTGCTATATGTCAATTTGCTTGGTTTATTTCCCTTCATATTGTTAACTATGAGGAATCCATTCAACTATAGCTATATCTAGTCAACTAATTTTTAATCGATCACAATTCCCCCCCCCCCCCTCTTGTACTTTCAATTGGTATAAGAGCAAGGCTCACAAATCTTGCTAGTGAGGAAAAGATCATGGGATCAAACACAGTCATTGGTGCATTATTTCAAGAAGGAACCTCTCAGGTACGACCTCCATATTTCAATGGACAACACTTTTCTCACTTGAAAGTTCGTATGGAAACATACACTATGTCTTATGATATTAAAGTTTGGCGTGTGATCAAAAAGGGGAATTGGATTCCAATTCCCGCAAAGAAAGATGAGAATGTTTAAGTCATTGTATCAGCTGATTCACTTGACCTAGATGATTATATTGATGAACAAGTTGTTGTCATAAGTGTGAATGCTAAAGCAAAAAACTTGTTGTACAATGCCATCAATGAAAAAGAGTATGAAAAGATATCAAGATGTGAAACTACTAAAGAAATGTGGGATAAATTGGAAGTCACATTTGAAGGAACCAACAAGGTAAAGCGAACAAGAATTAATCTTTTTATACGTAACTATGAGCTATGTCATATGAAGGATGGAGAATCAGTAAAGGAAATGTTCTCCAGGTTCAGCAAAAGCTTGGATATCTAAAATATTTGGTAGACCAATAAAGAGCGGAGAGCAAGTTAGAAAAATTCTTAGAAGTCTTTCCACAATTTGGAATCCCAAGGTTATCGCACTAGAATGTCAGGATCTTGACAAAATGTCCTATGACAAACTTAGAGGTAATTTAATTGCCTTTGAGAAAACTCACTTGGACAGACATATTCAACAAGAAAAGAATAAAATAGTTGCCT
This sequence comes from Nicotiana undulata, assembly GCA_005239495.1. Classification (NCBI taxonomy): domain Eukaryota; kingdom Viridiplantae; phylum Streptophyta; class Magnoliopsida; order Solanales; family Solanaceae; genus Nicotiana; species Nicotiana undulata. The sequence goes on from ML273194.1 coordinate 16,452, forward strand.
TCAAAGAAATTATAGCTGAACTAGAAAAATGAAAACGAAGAGGAATGAGTAGAACAGGATGAAAGCATAGCCATGCTCTCCCAAGTTGTAACAAGCATGATGAGGAAAAGCAGAAATAACAGAAGAGGGAAATCAAACTTCAAAAAAGGAAGGACAAATAATGAAAATGACAAAAATGATGGAAGACTCTACGAATGTGGAAAATATAGACACATTCAAGTTGTTTGTCCCAAACTGAAGAAGAAGCTCAGCAGGAACTTTCAAAAAAAGTAGTCCTTCGGAGCCTGGAGTGATGAAGAAGAATCTGAGCATGAAGAAATTAAAAATATGTGCTTCATGGCCATAAAAGAACACAACAATGAGGACCCAGGAAAGCTTGGACTCATGGCAGACGAAGGAACATATGAGTAAGAACATTCAGGTGGACTTGGCCTTATGGAAAACGAGAGAACCAGTGAGGTACGTCTTCCTACATGTACCAATAGTTATGAACTTCAAGAATTTGTTGATATTTCTCTTGCAGATATTGAAAGAGTTCTAAATGAACCCAGAAAAATCCAAAGAGAAAAGAAAGACTTGGAATTTAAGCTAGAAGTTTGTGAAATTGAGCGTGATATGCTTTCAAGATGAAGTTAATGAACTTCAACTTCAACTGAAAGGATTACAAAAATCCACAAGTCATAGTTTTGTCAAATATAATCAGACTATTCCTCATAATTCTCTGATTAGAACTAGAAACTCTCATGCATGTTCTTATTGTGGTAAAACGGTCACAATACTAACCAATGCAAGAACAAAATCAAAGCACAAAGGAGCTCTGAAAATCACAATAATTCGTCATGTTTTTATTGTGGAAAACTTGGTCACACTTCTAACCATTGCAGGTTCAAGTACAATTGGAGATGGGTATAGCGACCAAAATCCTCTAATCAAGCTAACACTCAAAAAACTAACCATTCAGGACCCAAGCAGGCTTGAGTACCTACAAACAAGTAATTTTGTTTTGAAGGAAAATCAAAAGAAGAATTAAAAAGGAAAATGATATCTTGACAATGCGTGTTCTAGGTATATGGATGGTGACAAACAATGTAATCGAAGTCGGAAAGGTTGCTCTTAATTCAACATTTCATGTAGATGAAGTATACCTGGTTGATGAACTTGGTTACAATATTCTCAACATTAGTAAACTATGTGATAATGACTACGAGGTGCGTTTCATAAAATGTGATTGGTTTATTGAAGATGAATCAGGTAAATTTATTCTCTCTAAATAGGGACAGAAATGTTTATACTAACAGTAACTTAGATAGCGTTGGTAATCAAGTTTGTTTAGCTTTCATTCTTGATGATCTCCGGGTATGGCATAGAAACCTTGGTCATTCCAGCATGTATATTATTCATAAGCTTTCTAAAAATGATCTTGTCGCTGGTCTTCTAAAACTAGATTTTTCAAAACATCAAATTTGTGATGCATGTAAACTAGGAAAACAAACCAGATCTTCTTTTAAAGTCAAAAAAATTGTTTCTGCTTCAAATCCTCTTCAACTTTTGCATATGGATCTCGTTGGGCCTACTAGAACTGCTAGCATATGTGGTAGGAAATATTCTTTTGTTATAGTAGATGGTTTTTCTAGATTCACCTGGGTTATTTTTCTAAGTCACACGGATGAAGCTTTAAGAATTTTTGAAGTCTTTTGCAAGAAAGTACATCGTGAAAAGGCAACTATATTTATTCCATAAGAAGTGATCATGGAGAAGAATTTGAAAGTAAGGCATTTGAGAACTTCTACAATGATAAAGGGATTTCACACAATTTCTCTTCCCCAAGATCGCCTTAACAAAATGGAGTGGTAGAACGTAAAAATATAATTTTACAAGACATGGCAAGAACCATGATTATGGAAAATTCTCTTCCACACCACTTCTAGGAAGAAGCTGTAAGTACAGCATGTCATATCATCAATAGATGCCTTATTCTACCAATACTCAAGAAGACTCCTTATGAACTATGGAGAGGAAAAAGACCCAACATCAATTATTTCTATCCTTTCGACTATAAGTGTTTTATTCAAAATAATGGAAAGGACAATCTTGGTAAGTTTGATCCAAAAAGAAACAAAGGTATTTTTATTGGATACTCTCCCTCTACCAGAGCATATAGAGTTTTTAATAAACGTACTTTATCTATTGAAGAATCCATACATGTTATTTTTTGTGGATACTAGCCCTCATTTGAAGAATGATCTTCCTGAAGATGAAGAAATTTCTATAGTACCAAAATCTATTGATACAGGTGAAATTGCTTCTGAAGAAATAAATCATCAGCAAGATTAGTAGACTATGCATCGTTCAAAAAACAAGGAGTCCAATTCAATTACTCCAACTAAATTTGTTGAAAAGGAGCCAACTCTAGTTGTCCCAAATGAATGGAAGAGTGAACTTGTATATCCTCATAAGTATGTTATTGGAAATCCTCATGAAGGAGTGAAAACTAGAAGATCTCTTAAGCAGACATCAAATATTGCTCTCATATCCCAATTTGAACCAAAAAAGGTGGACGAAGCACTTGGAGACAAAAGATGGATAGTTGCAATGAAAGAGGAGCTTGATCAGTTTGAGAAAAACAAGGTATGAGAACTCATTCCTAAGCCACCAAATGCATCCATTGTTGGACAAAAAATGGGTGTTTATAAATAAGTTGAATGAATCTGGACAAGTTGTGAGAAATAAAGCCAGACTAGTTGCACAAGGTTATTTACAACAAGGAATTGATTATGAGGACACCTTCACCCTTGTTGCTAGATTAGAATCTAATCGAATTCTATTAGCTTATACTGCTCATGATTGTTTCAAACTCTTTCATATGGATGTTAAAAGTGCCTTCTTGAATGGATTCATCTCTGAGGAAGTCTTTGTTAAGCAACCTCTAGAAATTATAAATGAATCCTTCCCTAATCATGTCTACAAACTGTCCAAAGCATTGTATGGCCTAAAACAAGCTCCTAGAGCCTGGTATGAAAGGCTAAGTTCATTTTTTGTTGGACACGGGTTCGACAAAGGTAATATTGATACCACTCTCTTTATCAAACGATCATCACTAGGTAACTTAATTGTACAAATTTATGTAGATGATATTATTTTTGGCAGTACTACATTGTTTTGTGCAAAGATTTCTCTAGCATCATGAAAGGAGAATTTGAAATGAGTATGGTGGGAGAATTAACCTTCTTACTTGGACTTCAAATCAAACAAGTTCAGAAAGGAATCTTCATCAGTCAAACAAAGTACACGAAGGAACTCATAAACAAATTTTGGTATGTCCAATGCAAAAGCCATGGGAACTCCTATGAGTCCATCTACTACTTTGGATGAAGACAAAAACGGTAAGAGTGTTGATGAAATAATGTATCGAGGTATGATCGGGTCATTACTCTATCTCATTCAGTGTGCTGTAAATGTGCTAGATATCAGTCAGCTCCTAAAGAGTCTCATTTGACTGTTGTTTAACGTATCATAAGATATTTGATAGGAACAGTCGACTATGGTCTATGGTATGAAAGTGTTGAAAATTTTGATCTCAAAGGTTTTTTAGATGCAGATTTTGCAGGAGACAAACTTGATAGAAAAAGCACAAGTGGCACGTTCCAATTACTTAGAAATTCCCTCCTATCCTGGCAGAGCAAGAAACAAAGTTGTGTGGCCCTATCCACCACAAAGGCAGAGTATTTGGTAGTAGGCAACTACTGCACACAAGTTCTGTGGATTATGCATCATTTGTTAGACTATGATTTATGTCTTAATTTTGTTCCTATTATGTGTGATAATACTAGTGCAATTTGTTTATCGAAAAACTCTGTGCATAAATTTACGGCTAAGCATATTGAAATCGAGCATCATTTCATACGTGATCATGTTTTTAAAGGAGATATTGTGTTAGATTTTGTTAATATTGAATATCAGTTAGCGGATATTTTTATAAAATCTTTGCTTGAAGAAAGATTTTGTTTCCTTCAAAATTAAATTGGTATTTGAACAATTCCCTTATAACGGTGTTTATTGTCTTCTATAAATACGTTTATTTATTTTCATATATGTTGATATTTTTAGCAAGAAAATCTTTTAGTACTTGATTAATCTCTTCACTCATTAATTATGAACTGACGGCTTGGTTGCAGAAGGTAACTTTTCAGTTGCCTTTCATACGTCTCTCCAAAAATCGAGGCGTCCCTTCTAAAGTATTTTTAACCCTTCTCCCTAGATTATATCTCCCACTCTCTCAGAAACCAACCTATTTCTCTATGTTTCCCTCCACTCATAGCTAAGGAAAAACCCTCTCCATCCACCTCTATTCCAAGAATAAGCCACCGGTTCAAGAAAACCAATAATGATCGTGTTGATATCGAATCCTCTGAAAGCACATATCACTCACTTAATGAAGAATATTCGAGTGGCTCTCAATAAGACATCCTCATATCTCAAAAGAGGGAGGGAAAACGACCACTGGAGTCTATTCCCAAACAATCCTCTCAGAGAAAGGGAAAAATTGAAAATGTGGAGTTTGGCCCTAAAGACAATATGATTTTCTACGGTCCTGAGGAGAAGGCTAGGTTTGTGGCCTTCAAAGGAAAATAAATTACTTTTGCTCTCATTGTAAGTTTAAAGTCTATGCAAAACTCTCACTGTGTTGTTCTGTCTATTTTTAAACTCAAAAACTTGTCTCTCTGTTTGAAACTATTGGTGATACTGTCTATGAAGAACCTGTGCACATGTTTTATGCAAACCTTTTTGTGAATGAAAAAGACGATCTGGAAACCATGGTTTTAGGAACTCGTATTTCCTTGACTCTTATCAGTTTGAAAAATCTTTGCCACAAAGTTTGTTGGTTACAATTGTTTTGTGCAATATTTCTAGCCAGATAATTTTGAAGTATCTTTTGATGAGGCAAAAAGTGTTTTGTCTGAAAACCCCCTTGATATAGGCCCTAAGAACTTGAAATTTGAGCATCGTGTTCTAGCCCATATTATTGAAACCACTCTGCTACCCCATACTAGTTCTATGAGTACTTTGTCTCTCAGAGATGTCTTCGTTCTGTATTGTTTGGTAAATGGTAAAGATATAAACCAGTTTGCCTAGGTGCGTCAATACATGCTTGAAAGCACTAGAGACGTTTCCTACTCTGCAAGCAACCTACCATATGGTTTACTAGTCTCTCACATTCTGAAAGTCATGAAAGTGGATATATCTCTCTATGCTCCAAAGACTATCTCCAACACTTATGACAAAACAGCCTTTGCCATGATGGGGTAAACCTTGATTGAGGGGACTTGGCTTAAAAAGGACAAAGCACAAGAGGTCATCCCTTCTCAGTAATGGAGGACTCAAATCTGAAGCCAACATATCCTCTTCTCCAGACCAGCTGATGCAGCAGAACATTCCAGGGATCAAGGAAATACTAATATCTATGTAGGAACAGGTGGACAAGATCAGAGAAGTAACCAAGGAAACCGGGGCAGACGTGGCCAGGCTTAGGATCACTCTTCAAGCCACAAAGTTGCAAAGAATCAGGGCCATGCAAAATGTCACTGAGAAGCTGACCAAAGTCACCAATAACATTGATGCCTCTTATGAAAGCTTATGCACCAAAGTGATCAACACCCTGAAATATTTCCTTGGAAGGAACTTAATGTTTGGAGATGCTTAAAGACTTTTTTTTGCTTTTTGTTTTGTGGTAGTTTAAAACTATTTCTTTTGGTTGTGCCCCGGTGAGCACTAGTCGACTATGCTCACTAAAATTGCTTAATTGTATAAATTCTATGCCTACTTAGTTAGTACTATTTTTGCAAATAGTTTCTTTTGCTCTTTTTGATTGATGTCAAAGGGAGAGAAAGAAAAAGAGTACAGGTTGCAGGTATGCAAAATCAATGTTGCAGTTGCACTTTTTAAAATCCACAACAACCTGCTTAAAGACAAGGGGAGCACCACCAGTCAAATGAAGCAACACACTTAAAAAGAAAAGGGAACTTTCCATAAATTAGTCAAACTCTTTTTAGATTATTGTCATCATCAAAAGGGGAGATTGTTAGGTTTAGAGTTTTAATAATGATCAATCTAAAGAAATCTTGACTAAGATTATTTTGGTATATGCAGATTCAATTCCGGTGAAGAACAGCTTGCTAAAAGGAATAAAAATCCACTCAACGGCTATGTATCTTGAACCATTGCCTTACATGGAAAATAAATCAGTCGGCCTAAAAAGAAGAAAATCAATCAACACTAATCAAGACTTTCAAGTGTGAAAATTGGAGCAAATCTTGGACAACGAAACAACCATCAAGATTCAGTAGAAGCTCAAACCAAGGAAGACATCAGCAATCCGCCATGATTGAAGCAATCAACCAAGATCCGCATGGAGTATCTCCAATCAAGGAAGCAATCCATAAGGAACCAAAAATGAATCTCGCCACCATCTCAAGCTAGATGCATGAGGCAACCCTTGGGTCTCTCTCTTAGAAGTACATGCCTCACAAAAGGAAAAGGATTCCTGAAATTGCTGGCTCAATCCTAGAAATCATGGAAGTAGAAAAATCTCAAGGCTATAAAGGAAAAAGCAAAAGGTCATTGGAATACACACAACTACACAATGTGTCTTCTAAACCTTTCTAGTTCTTAGTGCAAACACAGTATTCCTAAGTCTACAAGTGTCATAAAATATAGGAAGAGATAGAACACAAAGAGAGTTGAGTCAAAAACTATTGTCATTGAATATCGTTAGATGGTAAACGAACCAAAACCATCACCATTGTAATCTTGTTATTGAAGATCTAAGAAAACCCTTATGACCCAAGGGAAACTGGACGTAAATACCTCACCGGTATCGAATTTGTATAAAAACTGTTGTGTCTTGCTATATTTCAGTTTGCTTGGTTTATTTCTCTTCATACTGTTAACTGTGCGGAATCTAGTTGACTACATCTATATCTAGTCAACTAATTTTTAATCGACCACAATTCACTCCCTCCCCTCCCCCTCCCCCCCCCCCCCCCCCCCCCCTTTTGTACTTTCAAACCAAACATTAAAAAAATAAAAAATATTTTTCAAAAAATATTTTCCTTCGTACGGATATGCCCTATGAGTCATTTAAAAGATTTTTACGAGAAATAAGTAGAAAAGGTGTTTACTTATGATCCATTTTGCATGACACTTGTGTATGGGGAATTGTTCTTTGCGTGAGAAGACATTTTGTCTCATAGAGAGGCCACAGTGGTCACGTTCTTGTAGATCTGGATTTATTAATAAGGTTAATTTTGTGGCAACATAATTTAAACTGTTAGCTCTCAAAAAATATAAAACTATCATATCTCATCTATTACATTGTTTTTTTCAAATTACTTTTACTTTTGAATCCGTACCACATAAAGCTGCATCAAGTTTAACCAGCTTAAAGTTTTGGCTCCTAAAATCTTCAGATAACAGAAGCTTTAAAATGACGTTATAAGAACGTTACCATTCGAAAAACCTTCATACCATGGTAAAATTATTGACACGAACAAGAGCGAGTTGAAAACTAGCTTAGAGAAGTCGTACTACCGCCAGAAGCGGAGCTAGCTTATAGTGTACTGTTTCGGTTGAATCCCTTTTGACTAAACTTTGTATTTATGCTAAGAAATTTATTTAATATAAATAAATATTTAATTGTGAACCCAAGAACTAAGATGAACCGTGAGTTCTGTTGCAAATTCAGAACTCATAAGCTTCAAATTGTGGTTTCACCTCCGACTTCAGTAACGAATATTACATTTTCTAACACGATGAAAAGGCAAGTGTCACTAATTATGGGAATGATCAGATCAACTCTTCAAGTAAAAAATGTTCTCTTCCAAGACAAATACGGAGAAAACAAACCAAATGCACACGAAATGTAATTAGCTATCTCTGTTTTGTGGTTAAATTTATTTAGGGGAAAATCTTCTTTATGTAGAGAATAAGAGAACCGCGACACTGACACTTTCGTCAAATTGATGAAGGAAGTTCAATAATTGAGATTGGTTACTAAAGTTTTGGTGGTTATTGAATTTAAGTCCTCGGCTCTGAATAAAATAATAAATTGTTCATAATAAAAATACAATAAACCAATAAATACTGCTTCCTTAGTTCAAATTAGATGAGGTACTTTTTTTTTAGTTTGTTTCAAATAAATGACATATTTATAATAATTCAACTTTAAACTCTTCATTTCACCTATTTTACTCTTAACGTGAAACTTTTATAATCACGCAAATATCATGGCCCCACAAAACTTTTACCCTTACGCTTTTAAGATCATAAGTTTCAAAAGACTTTTTTTCTTTCTTAAATTTCATACCGAGTCAAACTACCTCATCTAAACTAGAATAGAGGGAATACAACAACAAAATTGCAGGGTGCATATTTCTAATAAAATTTAGACTTGCAAGTGGGTGTGGTGTGAGGAGGAATAAGCAAAAATATAGAACGCCAAAAGCAAACAGCCAAAGAATAAATAAATAAAAGAAGATGTACTAATGCGAAGAAAATTATGTTATCATATATCACTATTTTGTTTTGAATCAAAGTAAAATAATCTTGAACCACGGAGGGTTGTGATTAGATTATAAGAATTTTGGGTTCGAGTTTTTGGAATAAAAAGATTATGAGAGTTAATATTTCCCTCGTAATTATCTAAATTAGTTGAGATCTATCGTAATATAAGAACCGGACGCAGGCGGAAAAGCAAAAAAAAAGAAACATAAATGTGGCCTGCTCAAGTGTCTAGGCAGAGTGACAATTACCATAGCCGCATTATTCTCTGTAGAATATTATTGTTTTATTCTGTGGTCTCTGAATTATTGAATAAGGTAATTTATAAAAGGGCTATTGAGAATCTTTGTCATTCATTTAAGACAATTCGCGTCCTTTTTAATATTTTGGGCCCATCAAAATGAACGGACAAACATGCTATTGATAGCGTCAAAAACTGACATGATTAATCATGTCAAGACAAGAGAATGGATAACAATTAATAATCAACATGGGGGGCGTGTGAGATTTTCACGTGAGCAACAAAATCCAAATCATGCTTGTTCTACTTTATTTAATAATCTTAATCAAACTCAAAAGGGGGGCGTATGAGATTTCACGTTATAAGAATATTTGTTGTTAGCTTTAGGTCTTCAATATAACTATGGCCCACCCACAAAATTTAACTTTGCATTTTCTTTTAAATAATATTTGACTATAGATTAATAGAATATATAAATTGTTGTTCCAAGATTAAGGGTACAGTAACTTGATAACAATTATTGTATACGGCTAAAATCGGAGAGACCAATTTTATGTCTATTATGACATTACATAACCTGTCCGCATAAGCCTCAAAGTACGGCTCGAGGCCCAAGCCCGAGTGCTTCCTGCGTTCGAGACCGGGGCAATGCAAATCAGTGACTGTCACGACCAAGCGACATGTGGGCGAAGGCGACCAAATCTGCAACAAAGTACAAGTCCGTACCACGACATCAAACAGCTGTACCAGATGCATATCTTTGTAATAAATGCTTATATACTATGTTGAGATTCCCCTCCTATATAAAGGGAACCCTTGTTATTTTTTGCACGCACCATATTCAATACAAGGAACAAGAACATTCTCTGCTCTCTAACTCAAACATCCTCTATTGTCTCTTTACTGATTTATTACTTACATTTATTGTATTTCCTTTATTATCCATCATTGATCATAAATAGCCCCCTTCGAGGCCCATAAAGTTGTTATAGCTTCATCGATCGCCCATCACTGACCCCGAGTCTTGACCTCGAGGGCCTATCTCGGCCAACTCGAAACCCCTGACTTGAGGCAGTCTGGTTTGCCTATCTTCGATTTCATATCATTTTTACCTCACTTATTCACTCACACTTAGCATCTATTGCTTAACAACTAGCATTAAAATAAATCGAATATTTTTAGAACCACATAATCAAATTTAATTGTAATTACCATTTTCAAGGTAAATAGTATGGCACCCACTGTGGGGCTAAAAATAATAGTGATTGTTTTAGTGTTGGTTCACTAAAAAATGCAAGTTATTCTTAACGCTTTTTCTTATCCAAGAATCTTTGATTTCAGGTCAAAATGTCCAACTCAGTAAATGCACACGAAAACAACGATGCTGAGGACCATGGAAAGAACGGTGTAGTTGTTCCAGGCGCTAGTGTACCACCACAGAACCCTGAGGATACACTAAACCCAAACCCAGTGGATATGGGCTCACGCAACGCCCAACACGTCGATATTAGTTCCTGCACTGACAGGGATATACGTCGGGAAAAAGAACATGAGGTTCAAAACACTCCAGCTCGAGAAGAAAGACAGGTTAGCCTTCACGTTATTTTTGAAATGTTGTAGGCACAACAGTTGGCATTTGCTCAGCTGCAAAGCCATAAAAAAACTTCAAGTACAGTAGCACCGGGAACAGCTCCTCGAGTCGAATCGGTACCGAAGAAGTCGAGAAACAATGGGTCAGTATCCGACCCCGCTATTATGAAAATGCTCGAAGACCTCACAAAGAGTATCTGAGGCGAAAAGAAAATAGAAGCCAACGAAAAAAAGGTGGAAACATACAACACGAGGGTCGACCAGATCCTAGGCGCACCCCCTGTTCTAATGGGTGTAGACTCAAAGAAGTTCGTGCAAAGGTCATTCCCATCTAGTGCGGCCTCGAAGCCTATCCCGAAGAAATTCAGAATGCCCGATCTCCCAAAATACAACGGGACCTCGGACCCCAACGAGCACATCACTGCCTACTCTTGTGTCGTGAAGGGGAACGACTTGAAGGAGGACGAGATTGAATCTGTCCTACTGAAAAAGTTCAGAGAAACACTGTCAAAGGCGGCCATGATGTGGTATCACAACCTGACCCCTAACTTGATAGACTCGTTTGCCATGCTGGCAGACTCTTTCAAAAAGGCACATGCTGGTGCCATCAAGGTTGCTACAAGGAAATCCGACGTTTTCAAAATCAAACAGAGAGAAAGTGAGATGCTGCGGGAATTCGTATATCGATTTCAAATGGAGCGGATGGAGTTACCACCAGTCTCCGATGACTAGTCAGTGCAGGTCTTCACCCAAGGTTTGAATGAACGGAGTTCGGTAGCTTCGAAACAACTGAAGCAGAACTTGGTTGAATATCCCGCCGTCACCTGGGCGGATGTCCACAATCGATATCAGTTGAAGATTAGGGTCGAGGACGACCAATTAGGGCCCCCCTCGGGCTCAGTATATCCTAGCAGGCTCCCAGCCAAGGAACCAAGGACGAACAAGGAAAGGTACCAACCATACACTGAGGATTGAAGAAACGCCTCAAGGCGCAACATACCTCGGAACAATCAAAGGATGGACCGAGGTCAGAATCCTCGGGGAATCGTGAGCCGAGTCGGTTTTGATAGATACACAAGACCGGTGGAAGCACACTTGTTATTAGAGTACAACTTCAACATTGATGTTTCAAACATCGTGTCGGCCATAGGTAAAATCAAAGACACCAGGTGGCTGAAGCTTGTGTTGTCAGATCCATCGCAAATGAGCCATAACTTGGTGTGTGAATTCCACGGCACACACGGTCATAGGACCGAAGATTGCAGACAGCTCCGGGAGGAAGTAGCCTGACTAATCAACAAAGGGCATCTCCGAGAGTTCCTCAGCGACCGATCTAAAACTCAATTTCGGGAAAGACAAACGAACAAGAATAATGAGACAGGAGAACCTCAGCATGTTATCCACATGATCATGGGAGGAATCGACATCCCGTAGGAACCCATTATCAAACAAACAAAAATATTCATCACCAGGGAGAAGCGAACTCGAGGTTACATACACGAGGACGCCCTCACATTCACCGACGAGGACCTCGAGACCCTGTCTCAGCCTCACAACGACACACTGGTAATTTTCTTTCCTTGTGAATATGTTTCAAATTAAACGCGTACTTGTGGATCCAGGTAGCTTGGCCAACATAATCAAGTCAAGGGTGGTGGAGCAGCAAGGGCTGCTCGACCAGATCGTTCCCGCCTCTCGAGTTCTTAATGAATTCAACATGGCGAGCGAGACAATGAAATGGGAGATCACCCTCCCGGTCAACATGGTCGGCACAACCCAAAATGCCAAGTTTCATGTCATCGACGGAGACATGAGATATAATGCCTTGCTCAGGAGGCCGTGGATACACTGCATGAGAGCAGTACCATCGACCCTTCATCAAATGATGAAATTTCCAACAAAGGAGGGAATACAAATAGTATACGGGAAGCAACATGCAGCTAGGGAGATGTTCGCAGTATACGATGTGGTACCAACATCGACACCTTCTACATTGAAGGAGCCAAAGGATAAGTGAACAACTAAGTAGCAGTCACGAGCTACTCCCTCGAATGCACACAAGCTAACGAACAAAGGACCGTACCGCGTCCTTAAAACAAGCAGATGGAGCACGTCAAGGCTCGAACGCCATCGCCGCTAAGGTACAACTGTCTCTTTTTTATCTTTTTCATTTCACACTGACTTACATGTAGGTGTACGACTAAAGGAATCGAAGCACCGTCCATCTCGAAGACCTTAGGTTTTAAAGCATGTGCTGCACTCTTTTCCTTCGATCGGATTTTATCCCGGAATGGGTTTTACCGGCAAGGTTTTTAACGAGGCAACACCTATATGCTACCTAAGGAGAACTCAAACAAGTATTCAAGGCTTATCTCCAATCATCCTCGAATACTGGGGGCATCGCCCCGGGAGATCGCATCCTAAAAAAATCGAAGTGAGCCAAAGAGGGTTTCAATAGGAAAATGATGTATCGGGCCAAACGGTCGAATGAACCATGTCCGCCTAGAATGATCGAACCCTCGACGGTGAAAATATGTATGCTTGTACCAAGTAATAAAAGAGTATCTTTTACCATCAAAACACTTTGCGATTCAATGAAGTTGCTATTGTCACAAGGGAAGGCCCCAGGGCAAAAATAAAAATAAAAACCCTCATCTCGGGGACTGTCATCTACTGCCACCCCATCAAGTTATCAAAGCTCGCGGTCATAAGATCCCATGCGGGTAACCATGGACATAAGAAAATCTGTAAGTCCTACGGGCATAATCAAAACTGTAAGTCCTACGGGCATGATCAAAATTGTAAGACCTCAAGTAAGGCATGTCCAAATCACATGACCTTATAAAAGGCACAATCTTGATTTTAAAGCCAAGGCTATATTTTCGAACTTGTAAGACTCCTAAAAAGGAATACCCTTGAATATAGATCTAAAGGCTCCAGCCAAACACAACGACTCTGGTCGATAGGCTACGGCCAAACATAACGACTCTGGTCACAAGGCTCCGGCAAAACTAACGCGACTCGGGGACACCCGACTGTCGCCATAAAATCAAATCCTTCGAAATTATTTCAGAAAGAACCGGTTAAAACATACTACCCTCAGAACAACCAAAAAGATCTTCGATCATTTTCATGTCAACTCCAAACAACGAAAAGGCTCGAGACAATTCAGCCGTATGTCAAAACCTTCCGAGGTGCTCATTTATCGTCACATAACGACTCGTAATCGAGGTTCTTTTCGAATCTTCGAAGAGTCAGACGAATTCAAAAACTTCAAATAAGTCTTTAGCGAGGGAAATTATAGTCATACTAAAGGTCGTATCGACCCAACGTGTAAGAGCCTCGGCGCCAGCTCAAAAACGCCTCAGGGCTAATTAAAAAAAACCTAAGGGTCGATGAGCACGAGCCGTAACCGGATTCGAGGAATGAGCCCGAACGGTTAACTAAAGTGCCTAAGGGAAAACACATTGGATCCTACAGGCCAACATCAAAAAGCCTACGGGTCGATTAAAGGTCATATTGACCCCATGCTTAAGAGCTTAAATGCCATCCTAACAAGCCTCAAGGCAAGTTTGTAAACCTAAGGGTTTTTCCTCGAAGCCCGATTCATTTGGCTAATTGTTGAAAAACGCCAAAATTGGGAAGACAAGAAAGACAAACACAAGCAGATTGAGAAAATCGAAAGATTTTTCATATATATGTATTAATACATTCACAATAATCCCCTAGGAGACTCATGCAAGGAAGAAAAAAGGAAAATGTAGCCTATCCTCGGGACCAGCTCCCTCGAGGGTCCTCAAATATCAATATCGGCACCAGGCGAAAGGAAAAACTTGGCGTCGATCTCATCCGCCTTGGCCTGCTTTATCTCCTCCGAGAGATCGAAGCCCTTAGCGTGTATCTCCTCGAGGGATTCCCTCCGAGATCTACACCGGGCATATTCCTTGCTTCTCCTCTATCTATCAAAGGCTCCTCTCAGCTCAACTCGAGCATCGGCAGCATCTTTCAAATAAACAACCACTTTCTTGTCGGCCTTTGTTTGAGCCTCTTCAGCTTCGGCCCGGGCATCGACAACTTCGGATTTCATCCGCAAAAGTTCGGCCTCGAGACTTTCGATCTTGATCGCCTACACCGAGTTGTCTTCACAAGCATTACGGAGGTGCACTTCGAGGGAAAAAGCTTTGGCCAAAGCATTCTTTTTAGCCGCAATATGGGCGTCCATCTGAGCTCTAAGCCCATTGCACACGCGCTCGGCTTGACCAAATCTTACCCAAAGGCATTCCAGGTCCTCTATCTTTCTCTGCAGCTACAACATTAATCTCTTAAGACGAGAGAAAAAACATGCACGTCATCAAAACAAGGGTCACCTTTCTCTCGAGGCGACCTTCGTAGTCATGGCTTCGACGCACCTCGTACCGAAGGTGTATCTATTCCTTTTCTCGTTTATCATAGAGAAGCTTAAGGGATCTCTCCCCATCAAAAGCTTTCTGCAACTTGGATTTGAGATTATCGAAGTCCTATGAAAATCAAACTTCAGTTAAAAAATGAAAATATGAAGTGGAAGATCGAAGAATCACCAAACCTCACCACAGAGTAGAGCCGTTGTGCCTCCTCAAAGGTTGAGAGAGCATCTCCTGACCTGGCCTCCTCGGCCCCAATTGAAACACCCGGAGGGGAAACATGATCGTTAGGGACTTCGCCCCCATCAGGCGGACCTTGGCCCCGAACATCCCTCGAAGTACCTTCGATGGGAGAAGCAAGCGGCGACGGAAGACCCTTTTTCCCCGAAGTACCTTCGAGGGGGGAACAAGATGGCGGTGAAGGAGGAACCGCCCCCTTTTCATCGCCTTTATACCTCTGGGAAGATCTTTGCTCACAGCGAGCCCCCTTCCCTACCATAGGCTCTTTTCGCTTGCTATCATTCTTTGTCCCTGAGGCCGACGACCCCTCTTCCTCTTCGAGAGAACGCGGCCTCACACCGGGGAGCTCCCTGACACCTGCAGAAAGGAAGTTTGACCTCACATCTACCCTTCGACACCATGGATTTTGACCTCTCATCTACCCTTCGACAGATCTCACCACTTACGCTCATCGTAAGTCGAGAAATCCATCAGCTTCCGAATCCAATCTGCCAAATTGAGGACCTCACACGGTGACCAGGGGGGCCGCTGCGGAAGAAGAAAGAAAGCTTTAGTACGGAGTCAGCCTCCACTATAAACCAACATGGTAAAAATGCAAGTGTTCCCCTTACGTGTGAAATTCCATTCCTTAACAAACGGTAGGAATTCTAGGGGGATGATGTCGACGGTTTTCACTCGGACAAATTGACTCATCCATCATCGGTCCTCACTTTCCTCGCCCCTAGCAACGGAAGACCGGGAGGTCCGACGTTGTAAAGTAACCAGGACTCAATAATGCAATGGCCGGTATAACCTGATGAGATGGTTGAGGGTAAAATCGAGCCCGGCCTTTTCCACAAAGAATCTTATCATTATTAAAATCCTCCAAAATGACGGGTGAACCTATGCCAGGGTGACCCAATATCTCTTACAAAACTCGATCGCGACCCTATCAAGAGGTCCAAAAGTAAAGGGAAATGTGTATACGTTTAAAAATCCCTTTACATGAGCCGTGATGTTCTCTCCCAGGGAGGGTACTTGCAGTACCACCTTTTCTCCCTATCTATAATCTCTCCTCATCACCTCGAGGTGTTTCCCCCCTATGGATGGGATGGACCTCGATGCATGCTCCCGATGGCCCTGAACATCGAAAGGTCTCTCTAATGCAAAATCCTTCCTCGGGGCAAAGCTCCCGTGGCCAGCTCACCAGAAACCAGCGGTGTACCACTGGACGAGCGGGGAACAGAGGTAGAACCTTCCTCTTGCTGGTGAGCGGGTTTGGGTACATCAGCCATAACAATGGTGAAACATGAAAGGGGAAATGAAAACTTAGGCGAAAGCTCTGAATCACAACAAAAGAAAAAAGGGCTGGGGCGAGCAAGGAAGACTCTATAAAGGAGGCAATTGCTCAAAGCAGCAAAGCCTTCAAATAAAGGAAGCAAATTTATTTATAGGGTAAGCGGCGACTATTCACCTACTTTGAAGGCCAATTAATTCTGGCCATGCCATTGCCATTTTTTGGGGGAAGTGAACCAGTGGGACTGCCTCGATCACTTCGCATATCTTGTCATATGAATGACGTTGTCCATGGGCTCGAGGTGCCAAAGCCAGCCTAACCTCTAGATGGTACCCTATCTCAAGGACCTCCGCTATTATTATGAGCTCTAAGGAGCCATCTATGCCAACTTAATCTCGATATGGTACCCGATCTCGAAGATATTAGCTATCGCAGTTATGGGCACTAAGGCGCCATAAAACCAGCCTAAACCTCAGTTATTATACCTATGGACTCCAAGAAATCATCTAAGCCTAACCAGCCTCGGAATGGTGTCCGGCCCCGAGGAGGTTTTGTTACTATAAGTATGGGTTCCAAGGGAATAGTCAATCTAGCCTCGAGTCGGCACCCGATCCCGAGGATTCCTATTATCATAGTGGTCTCTAAGGAGCCGCCCGTGTCAATCCATCCTTTAGATGGTGCCCGATCTCAGGGATCTCTATTATCATAACTATGGGATCTTGGGAGCCATCGATATTAATGTATCCTCGAGACGTTTCTCGGTCTCGCGGATCTTCATCACTACTTATACGGTTTTCTAAAAGAACTATTGTTCCAACCTCGAGATGGTACCCAATCTCGAGGACCTCTGCCGCTACAAGTATAAGCTCTAAAGGGAGCTATCAGAGATCCAAATATCGATCTAGCCCGAGATGGTACCCGATCTTGAGGGCTTTATTATTCTAAGGATGGGCCCTAAAAGCCGACATTAAAATTCAAAAGATTATCTGTGCATTGAAAAATAAAGGGCTTGAAACAAGAAAGTTTCTTGGCATTTCCAGAAATATATATTTACAAAAGTGTCATTAAAAAGTTCCCTCGGAAGCCCATATACAAAAGGGAAAGAAAAGAAGAGGCAAAAACAATGGGTGGATCTATTCCTCACCCTCACCATTGTCTGAATCACTGTCGGAGCCTCTACCGGAGCTTTCGTCAAAAGAAGACGTAATTGCCGATGCTTCTTCCAAGGCCATGTCCTTCTCCACCTCAGCAGAAAGGTCGGCACCCTTGGCGATCGCCTCTTTGAGTGCCTGCCTCTTGGCTTGGGAACGAGAATGTGCAATGGTCTGAGTAAGCCTCAGCTCGGCCTTTTCGGATATCTCTCTGGCCCGATTGTTGGCGGAAACAACATCCTTCTTATATGAGGCTACGTGTTCGTCATCCTCAGACCTGACCGCAGATAGTGAAGTGACCTCTTACTGGGCACTCTAAAGAAGGTCCTGGGTCGAGGTCAGTTCTCCCCACAAGAGGTCCCTCTCTGAGGCTAGCCCCGATCCGCTCCCTCAGCTCAAAGATCTCCATGTTCATAATTGCAGCCTCTTCCTGGAGTTGCTTCCCTAGAGGATCCTTTTGCTCAATCTGCAAAAACGAGTCAAGAGTAGGTGTCAACCTATTAAAGCAAGGAGATAAACTCACAAATGCCACGCTACCTTCCCGGTGAAGCTGGTCCGTTCTTGGTGGGCACTCTCCAAACTTGCCTGAAGCACATTTAACTCCTCGCTCTTTTGGGCATAGGAAGCCTTCAACTCTTTCAATTCCAAGGAAAGCTTCTCGATTTCCTCCTCACGGTAATCAAGCTCATCTCTTAGCTTGGAAAAAGCTTGTCCATACAACTTCTTGGCCTACAATACAAAGGAAGAAGGTTATACAAGAAGGAATTAAAACTCGGAGCAGCAGACAATATACCAGGAAGGTCACCTGGTCATGATGCCTCTTGCCCCCCTCGAGAGCGACAGAGGCATTGAGGTCGGTCTCCTCCTCAATACTTTCAAATAAATCCCTGAATGTGTCATCTTCCCCCCGTGAGATGTCCACGTTGGCAGCGTCCCTATCCTCGGCGTCTCTTATCTCCCCTAGGGAAAAAGAAGGGCCCAAATTGGAGCCACCCACAACATAATTACCAAACCCTTCGAACTCGTCAAAACGGACAGTACCATGTCCTACGAATGGCTCGGGGACTACGCCCGAGCCTTCTTCGAAGGTCCCCTCTGCGCAAGGTTGTTCCACATCGACCGTCTCAGATTCGGCGGTCTGATGTTCAGCAGTCTTTGGAATGCCCACATTCCGCCTTACCCTTTGTGCCAAAGGGAAGTCGTCCTCGTCATCACCTTCGTCTGCGGCATGAAGACTTGCTGCAGTATCCGAAGTCAATACTATGGCATCAATCTTGGACTTTCGGGTATTGTGATTCTTTATCTTAGGAGATCCCGCCGATGCCTCCTTCTTCTTTTTCTTACCCTTGTCAGGTTTCGAAGTTTCCTCTTCACAGGGAGGGGGAGGCCTCATCGACAGAGTATCCCTAAGACCTGCATATACGGGATATATCAAACCTTCCGCCGCAAAGGGATCTTGTGTGAAATTTGACAAAAAAGAGCTTACCATGGTTCTTGGCATGCCACCTTGTCTTGTCTAAATTGCGATAAGACCGTTTGTTGTATGGAAAGGTAGAATCTATTTGTTTAATCCACCCCGATAGGTTCTGGACCAAGCTGGGGAACCAGACATCGGCTGCATAATCAAAAGAAATCTATTTAGAAGAAGAAGAAGGGTAAGTAAAGAAAGCTCGATGTAAGGATTCTTACGTGCCATATTCCATTCCTACGGGAATGGCATCCTATCGGCGGGGATGATATCCGAGGTTCTAATTCTAACGAACCGGCTCATCCACCCCCGGTCCTTGTCTTCATCGATGCTTGCGAAGAATGTCTTCGCAGACCGATGCTGAAGCTTAATTAAACCCCCTCGGAAGAGACAGGGGATGTACAATCTTATTAAGTGGTCGAGGGTAAAGTTCATCCCTTCGATTCGATCAGAGAAATAACGAAGCATATACACTATTCTCCAGAATGAATGATAAATTTGGCCGAGCGTCACCTTGTATCGGTGAAAAAAATCGAGAATCACTAGGTCTATCTGTGGAGATGAAGGGTCCACAGGACCCAGGGTGAAGGGGTATGTGTATACACTGAGAAAGCCCTCTTTGTAAGTTACTATGCTTTCCTCAGCGTTGGGGATCTCTATTTGAACCTCCTCCCCCCAGCGACAGTCCATTTTTACCCTCTCCGCTTTAGATATTATGCTGATCTATCTAGACATGGGCTCGCATCGGCCCGGTATGTTAGGAGGTCTATCGATGGTAAGGTCAGAAATTGTTTCGAAATCACTAGGGATGCATTATTCGATGCTCGATGGCTTTTTTGCTTTGCCCTTGGACGGGCGTGCAGGGGAAGATGTGCCCTCTTTTTGAGGCACCGTCTTAGAGGTTTTGGCCATAGCTGTATCGAAGCTTCTGAGAAAAAAGATGAAGAAGTAAGCACATAAGGAAGGTGAATGCAAAAGAAGTTGGAAGATAGCTCTAAAAACTTGAAAATGGTTGTAAAAGTATGGATGGCGTGCAAGTGTGGTATTTATAGAGATCATGTAGGCAACGCTTCAGGAGCGAAAAAGTCGAACCATTGGCGGGTCGTGGGTTTTTTTGGTGATCGTGCTGACAGCGACCCCTGTGCAGCTTTTGAAGAAGTCCATTTAATGCTCTGACGAGCTGACGTCACGTTGGGGATATCGAAGAAGCAAGTGCTCGAGACCGTTTCTTATCATTTTACTCTAAGAAACGCAGGGGCTATCTGTATACAACCAAAATTGGAGAGACCGATGTTATGTCTATTATGGCATTTCATAACCTGTTTGCATAAGCCTCGAAGTAGGGCTCGAGGCCCGAGCGCGAATATTCCCTGCGTTCGAGATCGGGGCAATGAAAATCGATGACTGTCACGAGCAAGCGGCACGTGGGCGAAGGCGACTAAGTCTGCAACAAAGTACAAGTTCGTACCACGATATTAAATAGTTGTACCAGTTGCATATCTTTGTAATAAATACTTATTTACTATGTTGGAATTTTCCCTCCTATATAAAGGGGACCATTGTTATTTTTTGCACGCACTATATTCAATACAAGGAACAAGAACATTCTCTGCTCTATAACTCAAACATCCTCTATTGTCTCTTTACTGATTTATTACTTACATTTATTGTATTTCATTAATTGTTCTTCATTTATTATCCATCATTGATCATAAATAGCCTCCTTCGAGGCCCATAAAGTTGTTATAGCTTCATTGATCGCCCATCACTGACCCCGAGCCTCGACCTCGAGGGCCTGTCTCGGCCAGCTCGAAACCCCCGACTTGAGGCAGTCTGGTTTGCCTATCGTCGATTTCATAGCATTTTTACCTCGCTTATTTCACTCACACTTAGCATCTATTGCTTAACAACTAGCATTAAAATAAATCGCATATTTTTAGAACCACATAATCAAATTAATTGTAATTACCATTTTCAAGGTAAACAGAAGCCTTGAATAAACTCAAACCGAGAAATTAATCCTCATTTTTTTCCTTTATTAAAGCCCCTTAGAAATTTAAACAGTTAAAGGCCTAGGATTAAAATTTCTTTAAAAGGGTTTTAGACCCATTTAATATACTTTTCCTTTGAGGTCAAAATCCATCATGGCCCTTATCTCGCTTTCAACTCTCTCCACTCTCTCCGGTTCTTGCATTATTTCTGGCCACGTTCATCGTTGATTTTCAGGTCTTTGAGCATTAAAATAATATTTTTCATTATTGGATTACCTTTTGAAGCTCAATTTTGTGTGGAAGCCGAAGACTAATTTCTGTCAGAGGACCAATCACGAGGAACCCTATTTTAATAAAGTTACAATTTTTTGTAAAGTTATTACGAAAATAAAGTTGTTATCTATAAAAAGATGTATTTTTTTTAGCTAATATATATACCACTAAGCTAGGTGCTTAGTGATGTTTTTTTATTAACAATAACAAAATCAAAATACAATGTGTCACAAAGTGAAGAAGAGTAAAGTGTGAAAATACATCAATCCTATTACCAAAATTGAGCAAAATAGTCAACTTTGGTAGTACACAATGAATTATATCAAACCTAAGATAATGAACTATGGAGATGCACCAAGCTAAGCCATAAATGATATAATCCCAATTTGTGTACCAAGCTTTGCAGAATTGGACGGCTTCACGCATGAGTCCGTGCATACCAAAAGCCAAACACTCGAACAAATAGCACATCTAGATGTCCAAGCCAACTACGTACCACTGCATGTCCTAGTACGTAAACAAGCTTTCCAAATCATGAACAATTGACACTGTCTAGTTGTGGACCTTGTGATTTGTCTTCAATAAGTTATGAATGATCCTTGCATGAATGCATGAAATACCTTCCTGATATGTACGTAGTATTAGTTGACTGTATATGGCAGCTCTTCCAAAATGCATTAAAATGACGCTAAGACCGTAATGAGGATAGAGGAATTTTGGAGAACTGAGATGTATGGTAGCTACGGAGCAAAATGCAAGCTTAATCAACAAAATTAACCAGAAACAAAGATGGGGAGAGGGAAATTTATGGAGGGAACTCAATGAGTTTCTTTTCATTTTTGGCAAAATATTATTATTTATATTTTAAAACAAATTATATTTTGCATAAATTTGGGGTGGGATTTGAGATATACCTTTACTCTTTGTTGAGTTAATTCTTCCCAATCTTGAAAAAGGTTACCTAGCATAGAAATATAAGTTGAGGGTTAGTTACCACTTGAGTTTGTAAATGACTAGTCCCCTTTACCCGATGGACCCTAGTAACTTCGACTATATAATTTTGTCTAGACAGCTAGATAAAGCATGATATATTTCTCTGTTAAATATGTAGAATGTATAATAAATTTTATATATTTTTATATATAATTTTTTGATGTATATGATATAAGTTTTATTCTAAAAATATTATTTCATCACATTAATGGAAAGTGTTACCATCAGTTAGATTAGTTATCATCCATTAACATCAGTACTTATCAGAGTTTTTTTTGTTTAGCCGTAAAATGGTATAGTTAAATTTGTAACGTGGTTTATAGACGCATGAATTAAATTTGTTTGATTCCTCTTTTACTTCACATAGCTTTTCGCTCCTTTCCCTCATAGAGGAACCAACGGGCTAAGTAACACCTTAATGGGCGTATTTGTTTTCCTCCGTGTAATACCAAGACCAGTAAGAGAAAATAGACTTCATCCATTTGGACAAAAGTCCGATACTTGACAAAGATTTTCTATCAATAAATAGGAATGAGGGTTCGGTAAATATAAAGTAACAAAGAGCAAAAGAAAATTAATTAAGAATACTTGAAGAAAATACAAGTCTGCCTTGAATTGAGCTTACGCAAGAACAAGGACATAATATTTAGCAAAATGATGTTAAATGGAATAAGAAAGTAGAATCAACCTTTTTTACACAAATATTTTGTGTCCTATAATAAGTACAAATTCCTCTATTTTTAGTTAAATTAAGGGAGACAAGATCCACAAATCAAGCTCCTCTTTAATGTGAATACAGACTCCTCTTGATAGATGCATAACAGTTGAGTGTAAATACTAAGATTCTTTGTAATGTCTGCTCTTTTAATGCTGCATTCTCTCTGCATTTGATGAGCCGAACATGTATTATCCCGTGATTCGATAAATATTTTCACTAGTTACCTAGGTAATTATAGCCTTGCATTTTGCCGCCTATAAATTTCTCCCTTTCTCATCACTTTCATCTTTCACTTTTACGAACCTCCTTCTTCAAGTTTTCTTAAAAACTTTTCTGCAATTCCTTTCTCAGTAGACTTCAAAATTCATATTTTCCTTCACCATCTTCTGCTATTTTTTCCTCCGGTTAAAATAGGCTCCTACATCAGTAGCGATCCATCCAAGAAAAGCAGTTCTAAGAAACCCAATGTCGGTCCTCCATCTACTTACATGATTATCCCTTCTCAATTATGTAGTGAGACATATCTCCATGTTCAAGAGGAATCCTCTAACTCAACCTCGTTCCCAAGTAAAACTTTTTTTCTCATAATTCTGTGAACAAAGTGATTTGTTCAAGCTCTTCTACGGTTGACTTTATTGTATCTGTTTCTTGCAGTATCTGAAAAGATATGGGCACCAAAACGAAACTTGACATCTGTTCCTAATTACTATTTGTTATCTCCCTCCACCTTGCTGCTAAATAATGTGATAACATTCATTTTCCTTGCGGCAGGTTGATCACCTCAAATCTGCTTTATTATATCTAGTGTAGGGAACTTCAGCAATTGATGATAAGTTAATGGCACAACCTTTATTTCGTTGATCCATGGACTACCAACAATCACATTTTAGCGCTTGTCTTCATCCACAACTTCGAATAAGGTGGATTTCGTCACCCCTTCAACATAGGTAGGTAAAACGATCTCTCCTCGAGTCGTTGCATTTGTTAAGTTGAGCTCAATTAGAAGCTTTATCGTCGGAACTATGTTTCCAATTAACTTTGCTTGTTCCAATACTCTCAATTGGACTCGCTAGCGCTAGCGCACTACGGCTTTTCAGCCTCCTGCAGGTCCCTTCAACCCGCAATACGAGAGCAAAAACCTTATGTGTCTAAGAAGAAAAGCAACATCGAGTGATATTAGTTGAACTACTTGGATCAACCAACACACGTTTTGTAACGACCCGACCGGTTGTTTTGAGCATTGCACTTCGCTCGGTACTTAATGGACATGAGTAGCTCCGTATGATGTATTATGACTTGTGTGAATTGTCAGTTTTAGTTTTTAGGTTGTACGGAATCGATTTGGAAAAATGAACTTCATGATTGAAGCTTTAAATTGGAAGAGTTGACCAAGTTAGACTTTTTAGCATTTGACCTCGGATTGGAGTTTGATGGTTCCGTTAGGTTGGGATCGTAATTTTGGACTCAGACATATGCTCGGATTTGCAATTGGATATTTCTAGAAAGATCCGACACTAATTGGCAAAAATTGGAATTTGAAGGTTTGGAAAAGTTCATTAAGTTTGATTTGGGGTGTGATTCATCATTTCGATGTTGTTATGCGTGATTTGAGGCTTCGAGCAAGTCTGTGTTATTTTATGGGTCTTGTAGGTATGTTCGGACGGGGTCCCGAAGGGCTCAGGTGAGTTTCGGCTAGTTTTGGGTTGTGTTGTGCTCGTTTTTTTATGTTTCGATGTCGTTTCTTCAAGCATAAATGGTACTATATTAAGAACATGGGATCCAATTTTTTCTCTTATTGAAGCATTAGATTTGTATCGTAATTACAGATCCATAGCAAAAAGAATCGTTGAATTTGGACATAGTATGAGAAGTTTATGGTCATTTTACTAAGAATTGGGTTGTCAGATTTTTCTAATTAATTACGAAATTGTCACTGATTTCGTATTAAAAATCTGTAATATTTCCAAATATTAAAACTAACATATCTCCTTTAATATAAGGTCAAATGGAGTGATTCAAGAGCCTAACTTGACTAGAATTTCACAAGGAATCCATTGGAGGCATCAAAATTGAGTTTCGAGATCGTTTGGCACAAAAAAGGAGGCAAAATGGTGTTAAAATGAGGGTATTGTTCATTTAACATATTTTTAGTTGGGGAGCTGGGAATTGGTCAATTTTCGAGGCGATTTTCACCATATAAATTGGGGTAAGTGTTCTCTACTCAATTTTGGTTATATTTCGTGAATCTATCTTTGACTTTAGCTTTGGGTTGATGAATTTTTAAAGAGGAAATTGGGAGTTTTTGCCTAATGTTTTATAATATGTAATTCTGAGTTTTGAACATCAATTCGGAGTAGGATTTGAGTGAAACTAGTATGTTTGGACTCTTAACTGAATGGATTGACGGATTTTGTGAGTTTTATCGAGTTTCGAGGTGCGGGCTCGGGTTGAGCTTTTTGGCCGATTTTGGACTTTTGATTAAAGATTCGACCTTTTCGATTGGGATTGGTTCCTTTAGCATTGTTTGATGTATTTGAGTTGTTGTTGGTTAGTTTTAAGCCGTTCGGAGGTCAGAACGCGCAAGCTGGCATTCTTGGAGCATCGTTTGGCTTGCTCGATACTGGAATTTGCTTCTTAGAGGTAAGTAACTCTTCTAAGCTTAGTGCTGAGGGTATAAAACCCCGAATTACGTGTTGTGTGATGGTATTGAGGTGACGCGCATGCTAGGTGACGGGTGTGTGGGCGTGCACCCTGTGAATTGTGACTCCGTTGTCTCCATGGCACTATATAGTGGCCCTATTTCGTTGATATCTGTGTTCAACATGTGATATAGTAACTGAGCTATCAATCATGCTAGATATCATGTTTAGGCCTTATGCTGATATTGTTAGGACCCATATTGGTCGTTTCTTGATGTTATCTCACTGATTTCATTGGTATTTTGTACTAAATCATATTCATGCATTCATATCATATCTTAGTCTCAGTTGTTATTTATTGATACATCATATCATTGTTGTCGGGCTAGTTTCATGAAATTGTGAGCACCTGAGTGAGACTGCAGAGACTGATGACTGAGTGAGGTCGAAGGCCTGAGTGAGAGTGAACAGGCTGCATTTTATGGTAACGGGCTGCACGCCGCAACAATATAGCGCTTGGGTTGAAGGAGCCCCTCCAGAGTCTGCATAACCCCAGTGAGCGCAACTAATTATATATATATGTATATGGGTCGGGTTGCATGCCGCAACAAGCCTTATGGCTATTTATATATGGATCGGGTTGCACGTCGAAACAAGACTTATGGCTATTTATATATGGATCGGGTTGCACGCCTCAACAAGACTTATGGCTATTTGTATATGGATCGGGTTGCACGCCTCAACAAGCCTTATGGCTATTTATATATGGATTGGGTTGTACGCCGCAACAAGACGTATGGCTATTTATATATGGATCGGGTTGCACGCCGCAACAAGTATTGTACAATGCTAAGTGATTGAGTATGCTGAGTATAGAGCACAGTAAGAGAGAATGTGAGATAGTGAGATTTACTATTCTGAGAGTGTGAGCACATGAGTTTATCATTGAGAGGCACTTCATTTGACATGCGTACTTGAGATACGTGCATAGAGATGCATTTCCTTCTACTACCCGATTTGGTGACATCTATGATTTTACCTACTATCTTGACATGTAGGCATATAGATGTACTTTCTTCAAGCTATCTTAAAATGGAAATCTTACTTATTATTGAAAGGATATTTGGGGAAAATCACAGTTTTTCAAACTTACTCGTATTTTTGGCAAAGTTCAGTAAAAGATTTGGGTTTTCACTAAGATACTTGAAAAACATGCCTATTTATTTGAACTGTGAACGAGTTGAGCATTTTATTTTTGAGATACTTCTTTTATTACTTGTAATATGCCGTCATGAACTATTGTGGAATATTGGTATTGGACCCGACCTTTGTGTTAGCTCGTCACTACTTTCAACCTAAGGTTAGTTTTGTTACTTACTGAGTACATGGGGTCGGTTGTACTCATACTACACTTCTGCACCTTGTGTGCAGATGTTGACTGATGATGTTGTTGTAATCGACGAGAGCTGGGATTGAAGATGTAATTGTGTTACTGTTGTAGTTGTCTCTTGTTCATGGTAGCCTTAGATTCATAGAACTCTGTTTATGCACTTTTCAAACAGAAGATGTATTTACCTCCTATCAGCTTTGTAAACTCTATTCTTAGAAGCTCATGATTTGTACTACGAGTCCTTGGAAAATGTATAAGATTTAGTAAATTACTTTTTTTTAATTGCCTTGTTAATATTATTGGAATTAGATAGATATTAGTTGGCTTACCTAGCGGATTGGGTTAGGTGACATCACAACTAGTGGATTGGGTCGTGACACGTTTAATTTTAAAATCTAAAAAATTTATAAATACTAACGCATAATTGGTGCTAAAATAAGGTCGTCAGCATCTTCCTCCGTGAAGGTGATTTCCTTATCTTCTGATACTTATCGGGTTCTTTTGCCATGAGTTACCGATATCTTCATCTTTTTAGAACGTCACCCTATTTATTTCAACCCGAGGGGGGTGGGAGGGGAGGAAGGGGGGAGACCCTATGGCTGATTTTGCTGGTTCCATTGCATCTCGACTCCTACCGTAGTTATATTTATCCCGATCAGTCAACAATTTTCTAAGGTAGCCGTTTTCACCAGCCTTGCCAAATGTGCAGGCAGTCCCCAGTCCTATGACCATGTGTATCGTGGAACTCGCACCACAAATTAGGATCCCTTTGATTGGGGTCGGACCGAATTGGTTTCGTGAACCTTGCTACCTTAATATTTCTCATAGCTGAAACCAATTCTACCAAACTCATATTGAAATTATAATCCGCCAGCCGGGGATATCGTGAATCTCAAGATTCTGATGGTTCTTTATCCTACAAAAACCTGCTACTCGGACCACGATGCATCCTTCTATCTGGTTCGAATCTTTCCGATGATTGAAAACCTTTAGCCCAACGCCCCTCAGATCATTCATTTGATAAAAAAAGGTTGGAAACGACTCCTGGATGACCTCCGGTCTGCATCAGAATCATTTTTGAACTTTTCCTGATCCTGGTCCTGATCCCGATTGCGATTACGACTCTTGGATGACATCGAAGAACTCAACTGATCATCTTCAATTATGTTTTTTCATTCATAATCATCCCATATGGTTGCCTGAAATTTCAACAAGCTTTCTTTCAACTTCATCGAGGCATCATAGCTCAAAGGATTAAGGCCTTTGGTGAACGCCTCTGTTTCCCACTCACCAGGTACTGCCGACAACAACATCCTCTCCTTTTGGAACCAAATCATGCATTCATGCAGCAATTCTGATTCTCCTTGAGCGATTCTGAATATATCTACCTCCTGGCTTGGAATTTCCTTTCCCAAGCCTGAGCTTTGATGAAATAATATGCAAGCATTTCCAAAAAATCAATCAATTGAAGTCTCAAGAAAGATTAAATGAGTTGGCTATATTAGTTGAAAAATATTATTTGAAACATTAATTATAAAAATATTATTAATGTAACAACCCGGCCGGTCGTTTCGAGAGTTAGCGCCCTGATCCCCTAATAACTGCTTCTCCCATGTCTATTTCTTCTTTTGGAACTTGTCGAAACGTTTAGTTGTGAATTTTGGAGAGATTTTGGACACATAGTACTTAAATGTGAATTTAAGCTTTAGAAAATGGGCCGTAGTTAGAACTGTGTGAAGACGGATCTGGAATGGAATTCTGCCGACTCCGTTAGCTCCATTGGGTGATTTCGGGGTTAGGAGTGTG
This sequence comes from Nicotiana undulata, assembly GCA_005239495.1. Lineage (NCBI taxonomy): Eukaryota > Viridiplantae > Streptophyta > Magnoliopsida > Solanales > Solanaceae > Nicotiana > Nicotiana undulata. The sequence goes on from ML273194.1 coordinate 45,184, forward strand.
TTCGGAATGTGTTTTCGAGGTCTGTAGTAAATTTAGTCTTGAATTGGCGAAAGTTAGAATTTCGGTGATTTCGGTCGATAGGTGAAATTTTGATATCAGGCTCAGAAGGGAATTTCGGGAGTGACAGCAGGTTTGTAGTATCATTTATGACTTGTGTGTAAAATTTGAGGTCATTAGGATGAGTTTTGACATGTTTCGGCATCAGATGTGGATTTTGGAAATTTCATAAGTTCTTAGGATTGAATCCATGCATAATTGGTGATTTTGATGTTATGGGATGTGTTTTTAAGGCTCGACTAAGTTCGAATGAGGTATTGGGATTGGTTGGTAGATTTGGTTGAGGTGCAGGGGCCTCGGGTGTGTTTCAGATGCTCAAACGGGCATTTTAGCCTTAAGTGTTATTGCTGGTTTTTCTGGTTTTACAACTGCAGTCATTTGTTCATTGTGATTGCATGAGCTCATCCGCGATCGCCTAGAGTAAGCTGAGGCAGGCAGGATTTGTTATATGCGATCGCACAAGTTGTTTCGCGATCGCAGTGTTTGAGCAGACTAGTCTCCGCGTTCGCAGAGCTCATGTCGCGATCACATAGAATACCTTAGGCAGCGGAAGATTTGAGTATTGTTCTACGCGGTCGCGTGAAGCCAACCGTGATCGCGTAGATTTGAGTAGATAAGGTCCGCAATCGCGAGCAGTACTCTGCGTTCGCGTAGAGGATTTTTAGGCGCGTGTTGGAATACCCTTCGCGATCGCGACTGGAAGTCCGCGATCGCAGTGAAGAATAACTGGGCAGAACATTAAACACCCAAAATCGAGGGTTTGAACTATTTTTCATATTTTGAAGTTGGGAGCTCGGGAAAGTGCAATTTTTGGGGAGATTTTCACCTGGGAAATTTAGGTAAGTGATTCCTACTTGGTTTAGACCAATTTCCATGATTATACTCTTTAATCTATCATTTAAATTCGAAATTATGGTGGAAAATTCGGGAAACTTTGGATAAAGTTCCTAGGCCAAATTCTTGAGTTTTGATTAGGATTTTGATATCCGATTTGAGTAATTCTTATATGGTTAGACTCGTGAGAGAATGGGTGTTCGGAATTTATAATTTTTACCCGATTCCGAGACGTGGGCTCGGGGAACTTTTTGGGCAGTTTTTTCTAATTTCGTGTATTATCTTCGAACTTATTAGCTATTTTGATTCCTTAAAGTGATATTTACACTATGCAATCGAATTGAATAGATTTGAGCCATTCGGAGTCGGATACTCGTGGCAAGAGCGTGGTTTTGAGTAGAGTAGCGCAGTCGAGGTAAGTGGCTTGCCTAACTCTGTGTTGGGGACTTCCCCTTAGGTTGTTTGGTACTGTTTTGTTATATGGGTGCCGTTACATGAGGTGACGAGTGCATACACAGGCCATTGTTGCTAAAACTCCATTTTTCCTTCCATGACATAAATCATTTTTATCCCTATTTCACTGTTTCATGTACTAACTCTGTAGTTTATCTTATTAAGGACATGTCTACCTGTTTTACTTGGGTTTCCCCTATTTTCTACTATGCGCACCATGTTTAGGTAGTTTTATCCGTATTTTGTCTGTGATTTTTTTCCTGAATTGTTTAAATAAACTGTATCCGGTATTCATTTGCCTTGCATATTTTAATTGGGACTACAGATGAGATTCCAGGAGATTTCCCCCTGTATTGCATTGCATATTTGCTACTGTGAGATGTGGTGTGTTGAGCCGAAAGCTCCATGTTGCTATTTTCTTTTAGCTCATTTCTTTTACTGTTTTTTCCTTAGCTTATTATATCTCTCTGTTAAAAATTTTAAACTGTTTTACTATAAAAATCCAGTAGAACCTTAACCTGACCTCGTCACTACTTGACTTGGGGTTAGGCTTGGAACTTACTGGGTACCAAATTTGTGGTGTACTCATGCCCTTTTCTGCGCATGTTTTCCATGTGCAGTTCCAGGTACCAGCACCCAGTTTCGTGGCTAGGAGTCACTTAGAAGCTTTGAGGAGACCGCGAGGTAATTCTGCCACGTCCGCAGAATTCCACGAGTCCCCTCTACTCTAGTATAGGCATAGATGACTTATACATTTATGATACTTCATTGTATAGAGATACTTTTAGTACAGATCTTGTGACTGTCGTGACATTCCGGGTTTTGGGAAGTGAAATTGTATATGGCAAGCGGTTGTGTTATGTGTCTTCTTCTTCTTTTTTGTTCCATTTATTATATCGCATTTATTTTTCTACAAATTTAGGCTTACCTAGTCGTAGAGACTAGGTGTCGTCACGAGACCGTCCGGAGGGTAAATAGGGTCGTGGCAAGTTGGTGTTAGAGCGTCTAGGTTCATAGGAGTCACAAGTAACAAGTTGGTTTATTAGGGTCTCGTAGATCGGTGTGTAGAGGTTCGTATCTATCTACGAGAGGCTATGTAACTGTTAAGAACAATCATATTCTTTGGAATTCCTTGTTGTGCTAGTTACTGTCATCAAAATTCTAAAACTCTATTATACTGATGCTCGCAGATGGTACGGACCCGTACCGGACGTACTGACGATCAGGCACCCGAGCCCCCAGCCAGAGCCACGAGAGGTAGGGGCAGGGGTAAAGGATGAGCACGCGGTGTAGCCCGAGCACCGGCGAGAGCAGAGACAGAGGAGCCCCCAGAAACTACAGTTGGAGGGGCACAGGAGGTCCCTACCATTTATGCAGCCCTCCAGGAGACTTTATCTCAGTTCTTGAGTGTTTTCAGTACACTGACTCAGGCGGGACTACTCCCGATAGCTCCAGCTACATCTCAGACCGGGAGAGGTACGCAGACTCCCGCATCCCGTACTCCTGAGCAGAGAGCCCATATTGGGCAGGTTCTAGAGTATATTCCTATGCCCCCAGCGCTCCAGCTCAGCATGATACCAGGGTAGTTGTTTATGAGGCAGAGCAACTCAGACTTGAGAGGTACAAGAAGTACCACCCGCCTGTTTTCAGCAGACTAGCTTCACATGACGCTCTAGGTTTTCTTGAGGAGTATCATCGCATTCTCCGCACTATGGGTATTGTGGAGGCAAGTAGGGTTTATTTCACCGCTTTCCAGCTGAGGGGAGCGGCTTATCAGTCGTGGAGTGCCTATGAGTTGAGTATTATAGAGGAGGCAGCTTCAATTACTTGGGATCAGGTCTCCAAGATGTTTTTGCTAGAGTTTGTCCCTTAGAGCCTCAGGGATGCTTGGCGTGCAGAGTTTGAGCAGCTACGCCAGGGTACCATGATTGTATTAGAGTATGCAGTCCGATTCAGTGACTTGTCTCGTCATGCACCGGCCTTGGTTTAACCATTAGAGAGAGGGTTCGATGCTTCATTGAGGGACTTCACCCAAGTATTTGGACTAGTATGGCCAGGGAGTTGGAGACAGATATCACTTACTAGCAGGCCATGAGTATTGCCCGGAGGATTGAGAGTATGTTAGCCCGGGACAGAGAAGAGATAAAGGCCAAGAGGTCTCTAGAGACTGGTCATTTTTCGGTAGTTCGTGCACCAACAGCACGCTATGGTAGGGGTTTTGTGAGTCGCCCTGTTCATTCAGCTCTTCTAGCAGCCAATGGTATTCCAGCTCCTCCTAGACCTCAGGAGCCTTATTATGCACCACTAGTATCTTATGTGCCTCCTGCCCGAGGTGCTATCATCGGCCAATCCAGCAGGCCAATTCAGAGTCAGCACCAGCCGCCACGTCCTCTGAGGGATTGTTTTGAGTGTGGTGACCCTCGCCACGTGATTAGAGATTGCCCAGAGTTAAGAGGGATGCACCACCTCAAACTTATCAGGTCCCACGTATTCCACCGGGTCTTCCAGCTATTCTTCCAGCCCCAACTGCTACCCCACCTTCTCAGACAGCTCGAGGTGGAGGTCGGGGTGGTCGAGGTTGCCCTAGAGGGGGAGGCTAGACCAGGTACTATGCTCTTCCAGCCCGTTCCGAGGCCGTAGCTTCAGATTCAGTCATCACGGGATTGTCCCTCTTTGTCACAGGGATACATCAGTGTTATTTGATCCAGGCTCTACGTATTCATATGTGTCTTCGTATTTTGCTACACATCTGGGATATCTCGGGATTCTTGGAGTTCCGCTGTTTATGTTTCTACTCCCGTGGGAGATTCTCTTGTTGTGGACCGCGTATATCGGTCGTGTTTGATTGTTATCATTGGTTTTGAGACCATGGCTGATTTATTATTGCTCAGTATGGTAGATTTCAATGTAATTTTGGGCATGGACTGGTTATCGCCCCACTATGTTATTCTTGATTGTCACGCCAAGACCGTGACTCTGGCTATGCCAGGCTTACAAAGATTAGAGTGGAGAGGTACCTTAGAGTATACTCCCCGTATAGTCATTTCTTTCCTTAAGGCTCAGCGGATGGTTGAGAAGGGGTGTGATGTGTACTTTGCTTATGTGAGAGATTCTAGTGCTGACACCCCTACAATTGAGTCAATTCCAGTTGTGCGGGACTATCCTGATGTTGTTCCAGCTGATCTTCCGGGTATGCCGCCCGACAGAGATATTGATTTCGGCATTTATTTGTTGCTGAACATTCAGCCCATTTCCATTCCTCTCTATCGTATGGCTCCTCCTGAGTTGAAGGAGAAGTTGCAGGAGTTGCTTGATAAGGGCTTCATCAAGCCCATTATTTCATTTTGGGGTGCTCCAGTATTATTTTTGAAGAATAATGATGGTTCGATGCGTATGTGTTTTGATTACCGACAGCTGAATAAGGTTACAGTGAAGAACAGGTACCCATTGCCTTGCATTGATGATTTGTTTGACCAGTTACAGGGTGCCAGGGTATTTTCCAAGGTTGACTTGCGCTCTGGTTATCATCAATTGAAGATTTGGGAGCTGGATATCGCGAAGACTGCCTTCAGGACCAGATATGGCCACTATGAGTTCCTGGTTATGTCATTTGGGCTGACCAATGCCCCAGCAGCCTTTATGCACCTGATGCACAGTGTGTTTCGACCTTATGTTGATTCTTTCATCATTGTGTTCATTGATGACATCTTGGTGTATTCTCGGTCCCAGGAGGACCATGAGCAACATTTGAGAACTGTGCTTCAGACTTTGAGAGAGAAGAAATTGTATACAAAATTCTCTAAGTGTGAATTTTGGCTTGATTTTATGGAATTCTTAGGCCATGTGGTGTCTTGTGATGGGATCAAGGTATATCCGAAGAAGGTGGAGGCGGTGCAAAGTTGTCCTAGACCGTCTTCAGCTACTGAGATCCGCAGTTTCCTTGGTTTGGCTGAGTACTATCGTCGTTTTGTGGAGGAATTTTCATCCATTGCAGCACCTATGAACAGGTTGACCCAAAAGGGTGCTCCGTTCCGGTGGTCTGAGGATTGCGAGGAGAGAGTTCAGAAGCTCAAGACAGCCCTGACCACAACTCCAGTGTTAGTATTGCCTACGGGTTCAGGATCCTATACAGTCTATTGTGATGCTTTGAGGGTTGGCCTTGGAGCGGTGTTGATGCAGGACGGTAGGGTGATTGCCTACGCGTCTAGACAGTTGAAGGTGCATGAGAAGAACTATCTAGTTCATGATCTCGAGTTGGCAGCAAATGTGCACGCCCTGAAGATATGGCGTTATTATTTATACAGTGTTCCCTGTGAGATCTTCACTGATCACCGGAGTTTGCAACACATATTCAAGCATAAGGACCTCAATTTGCGCCATCGTAGGTGGTTGAAGTTACTCAAGGATTATTACATCACTATATTATACCACCCGAGGAAGGCCAATGTGGTGGCCGACGCCTTGAGTCACTGAGCGGAGAGTTTGGCATATCTTACGGCAGTTGAGAGGTCGTTAGCCTTGTATGTTCAGTCCTTAGCCAGTCAGTTCGTGAGGTTGAATCTTTCTGAGCCTTTCCGGGTATTAACTTGTGTAGTTGCTCGATCTTCTCTTTATGACCGTATCAGAGAGCGCCAGTATTATGATCCCAATATTCTGGTTCTTCAGGACAGGGTTCGGCGAGGTGATACCAGGGATGTGACTATAGGTGATGATGGCGTGATGAGGATGCAGGTTCATATATGTGTGCCCAATGTAGATGGGCTTCGGGAGTTGATTCTTGAGGAGGCCCATAGCTCGCGGTATTCCATTCATCCGGGTATCACGAAGATGTACCAGGATCTGAGACAACACTATTGGTGGCGAAGGATGAAAATGATATAATGGAGTTTTTAGCCAAGTGTCTCAACTGTCAGCAAGTCAAATATGAGCATCAGAGACCGAGAGGGTTACTTCAGCAGATTGAGCTTCTAGAGTGGAAGTGTGAGCGGATCACCATGGACTTTGTGGTTGGACTTCCTCGGGCTTTGAGAAAGTTCGATGCTATTTGGGTGGTTGTTGATCGGCTGACCAAATCAACCCATTTCATTCCAGTGTTGACAACATATTCCTCGGAGAGGTTGGCTGAGATTTATATCAGGGAGATTGTTCGCCTCCACGACATTCCAGTATCTATCATTTCAGATAGAGGTACACAGTTCACTTCACAGTTCTGGAGAGCCGTTCAGCAGGAGTTAGGCACCAGGGTGGAGTTGAGCACAACCTTTCACCCTCAGACAGACGGGAAATCTGAGCGCACGATTCAGATTCATGAGGATATGCTCCGTGCCTGTTGATGGATTTTGTAGGGTCATGGGACCGACACTTGTCACTTGCAGAGTTTGCTTATAATAATAGTTATCCGTCCAGCTTCAGATGGCACCGTATGAGGCTTTGTATGGTAGACGGTGCAGGACTCCAGTGGGATGGTTCGCGCCGGGCGAGGCCTGATTGTTGGGCACATATTTGGTCCAGGATGCCCTAGACAAGGTGAATGTGATTCAGGAGAGACTTCACCCAACTTAGTCCAGGCATAAGAGTTATGCGGACCGGAAGGTTCGTGACTTGGAATTTATGGTTAGTGCTCGGGTTTTGCTTGGGGTATCGCCTATGAAGGGCGTCATGAGGTTTGGGAAGAAGGGTAAGCTGAGTCCGAGATTTATTGTCCTTTTTGAGGTGTTGCGGTGTGTTGGGGAGGTTTCTTATGAGCTTGCCTTGCCGCCCATCCTGGCAGAAGTTCATCCGGTATTCCACCTCTCTATGATCCGAATGTATCACGGCGACCCGACTTATGTTTTGGATTTCAGTTCAGTCTAGTTGGACAAGGATCTATCATATGTTGATGAGCCAGTAGCTATCTTGGATAGACAGGTCATAAAGCTTAGGTCAAAGAATATCGCATCAGTAAAGGTTCAGTGGAGGGGTTATCCAGTCGAGGAGGCGACTTGGGAGACCGAGCAGGATATGTGCAGTCAGTACCCTCATCTTTTCATAGCTTTAGGTATGTCTCTATACTCGTTCGAGGATGAACGATTTTCTTAAGAGGGGGAGAATGTAAGGACCCGGCCGGTCGTTTTGAGAGTTAGCGCCCCGATCCCCTAATAACTGCTTCTCCCATGTCTATTTCTGGTTTTGGAATTTGTCGAAACTTTTAGTTGTGAACGTCGGAGAGATTTTGGACACATAGTCCTGAAATGTGAATTTAAGCTATAAAAATCGGGCCGTAGTTAGAACTGTGTGAAGATAGATCCGAAATGGAATTTTGTCGACTCTGTTAGCTCCGTTGGGTGATTTCGGGGTTAGGAGCGTATTCAGAATGTGTTTTCAAGGCCTGTAGTAGATTTAGGCTTGAATTGGCAAAAGTTAGAATTTCGGCGATTTCAGCCGATAGGTGAAATTTGATATTGGGATCGGAATGGAATTCCAGAAGTGACAGCAGGTCCATAGTGTCATTTATGACCTGTGTGTAAAATTTGAGGTCATTCGGATGAGTTTTGACGTGTTTCGGCATCGGATGTGGATTTTGGAAATTTCATAAGTTCTTACGCTTGAATCCATGCATAATTGGTGATTTTGATGTAATGGATGTGTTTTGAAGGCTCGACTAAGTTCGAATGAGGTATTGGGATTGGTTGGTAGGTTTGGTGAGGTCCCGGGGGCCTCGGGTGTGTTTCGGATGCTCAAATGGGCATTTCAGCCTTAAGTGTTATTGCTGGTTTTTCTAGTTTTACAGCAGCAGTCATTTGTTCATTGCGATCGCGTGAGTTCATCCGCGATCGCGTAGAGTAAGCTGAGGCAAGCAGGATTTGTTATATGCGATCGCATAAGTTGTTTCACGATCGCAGTGTTTGAGCAGACTAGTCTCCGTTCGCATAGCTCATGTCGCGATCGCATAGAATACCTTAGGCAACGGAAGATTTGGGTATTGTTCTACGCGGTCGCGTGAAGCCAACCGCGATCACGTAGCAGTACTTTGCATTCGCGTAGAGGAATTTTAGGTGCGTGTTGGAATACCCTTCGCGATCGCGACTGGAAGTTCGCCATCGCACTGAATAATAACTGGGCACAACATTAAACACCCCAAATCGAGGGTTTGAACCATTTTTCATATTTTGAAGTTGGGAGCTCGGGAAAGTGCGATTTTTGGGGAGATTTTCACCTGGAAAGTTTAGGTAAGTGATTCCTACTTGGTTTAGACTAATTTTCATGATTATACTGTTTAATCTATCCTTTAAATTCGAAATTATGGTGGAAAATTGGGGAAAACTTGGATAAAGTTCCTAGGCCAAATTCTTGAGTTTTGATTGGGATTTTGATATCCGATTTGAGTAATTCTTATATGGTTAGACTTGTGAGCGAATGGGTGTTCGAAATTTATAATTTTTACCCGATTCCGAGACGTGGGCCCGGGGGACTTTTTGGGTTTTTTTTTTCTAATTTCGCGTATTAGCTTCGAACTTATTAGCTATTTTGAATCCTTAAAGTGATATTTACATTATGCAATCGAATTGAAGTTTTGGGCCATTCGGAGTCGGATACTCGTGGCAAGAGTGTGGTTTTGAGTTGAGTGGCGCATCCGAGGTAAGTGGCTTGCCTAACTCTGTGTTGGGGACTTCCCCTTAGGTTGTTTGGTACTGTTTTTTTATATGGGTGTCGTGTACGTGAGGTGATGAGTGCGCACATGGGCCATTGTTACTAAAACTCCATTTTTCCTTCCATGACATAAATCATTTTTATCCCTATTTCACTGTTTCATGTACTAATTGTGTAGTTTAGCTTAGGAAGGAGCATGTCTACCTGTTTGACTTGGGTTTCCCCTATTTCTACTATGCGCACCATGTTTAGGTAGTTTTATCCGTTTTTTGCCTGTGATTTTTTTCCTGAACTGTTTAAATAAATTGTATTCGGTATTCATTTGCATTGCATATTTAAATTGGGACTATGGACGAGATTCCGGAAGCTTTTCCCATGTACTGCATTGCATATTTAAATTGGGACTACGAACGAGATTCCGAGAGCTTTTCCTCTGTACTGCATTGCATATTTGCTACTGTGAGATGTGTTGTGCTAAGCCGAGGGCTCCCTGTTGCTATTTTCTTTTAGCTCATTGCTTCTACTATTTTTGCCTTAGCTTATTATATCTCTCTGTTTAAATTTTAAACTGTTTTACTATAAAAATCCAGTAGAGCATTAACCTGACCTCGTCACTACTTGACTTAGGTTAGGCTTGGCACTTACTGGGTACCAAATTTGTGGTGTACTCATGCCCTTTTCTGCGCATGTCTTCCATGTGCAGATCTAGGTACCAGCATCCAGTTTCGTGGCTAGGAGTCACTTAGAAGCTTTGAGGAGACCGCGAGGTAATTCTGCCACGTCCGCAGAATTCCACGAGTCCCCTTCTACTCTAGTATAGGCATAGATGACTTATACATTTCTGATACTTCATTGTATAGAGATACTTTTAGTACAGAGCTTGTGACTGTCGTGACATTCTGGGTTTTGGGAAGTGAAATTGTATATGCCGAGCGGCTGTGTTATGTGTCTTCTTCTTCTTTTTTGTTCCATTTATTATATCGCATTTATTTTTCTGCAAATTTAGGATTATCTAGTCGTAGAGACTAGGTGTTGTCACGAGATCGTCCGGAGGGTAAATCAGGTCGTGACAATTAACAACTTTGCATCTCAAAAATTTAAACGAATAGACTTCAAATAGAAATATATATTATAACCTTCTTAAAAAAATTAGGCCTCACATTAAACTTTTGTTTTATGTCATATATGCACTTGAGCCGCCCCTGGATTAAAACAAAGTTGATTCGACAATGTAAAGCTTCTAAGGAACTTCAACTTCTATCACTAATACTTGCAAAGTCTCCATACCTTTGGTGCAACAAATTCATTAAAGTTGGGATGTTGTAAATACTTTTGGGATATAGACAAACTACCTAATTTTGATATTTCAATTTACTATAATTTGTTTACTAACAGTTGTATTATTATAACATTTTTCTCTTATTGTATTTCAATTAAGAAAGCAGGTAAATGCCAACTATTTCGAAAATAGTGTATCAAAAAGAAAAATAAATGACTTAATTAAATTGATTAGGAGATTCTAAGCTACCTGACAGACCGAAGGGTAATTTTTAAAAGTTTGATGATTGTAGTGATAAATTTGGCCGGATAGTATAAATGAGATTAGATATAGACAATATTCAAAAATAGTGGGATAAATTTGGACCTTATGCCTAAAAAATAGTAGTAGTAGTTTTGATTGATATCTAGAAAATAAAATAAGTGACATGTTACCTTAGCTGATATATAAATTATTTTTAAAGCATACATAATTTAAATTCGTTAAGAGGAACAATATAGTGTCAGGCTTCCATATAACACCACCATCTATATCAAAAAAAAGAAAAAAACAATCTCTCTCTAGTCTCTAGATCCATCCTTCATCTCTATAAATCTAAAACTGAGAGGAGTTCCAAGAGTCACAAACGTACAAACACAGTCAAGAAAACTATATACAGATCTAGAGACATAATTTGAAGAGACGGTAAAAGTCATTAAGTTATATATAATCACAGTATATGTCATTAGCCTCTAATAGTCACTGTTGGGGTTCTCATCACAACTATCTTGAATTCCTAGCTAAGCAATGACCATTACTAAACAGAAAGCGAAGGCACCTTCTCTTTCGTCTTCGACTGCTTCTTGCTGTCCTTCCACTTCCATCCTCCGTCGTGAGGCGACAGCGGCCGTTGCAGTCGTGGGCGACGGCCTGCAAAATTGGAACAACGTCCCGTCCGTGGATGATAAGCAGAAAAAGACGGCCGCATCAGCTATAGCGTCATTGGCAAGCACTGAACCTCTTTCCTCCAATACCTCTACTAAAGGTAATACCATGCTAGCTGCTATATATATCTCCCTATTATTCCATTCGTTTCAATATATGTGTCTTAATTTGAGTGAGCAACAAGTTTAGCAAAGTAAAAAATGGATGTGTGTAATCTTATGACTTAAATATGTCATTGGAGTTAAAAAGTTATTAATATAGAAAGAGTTTTTATTTTATTTTTAAACTGACTAATAAAAAGGAGAGTAATACACATAAATTAATATGGAGGAAATATTATGTACAGGCCGAATGGTCAATATATATCTATGCTTGTAAATAATTTTTACATTAACATTATAATTTTATTTACTTGTAGCAAGTAATTGTTGGGATCGAAATAACATGGTGCATGCGAAAACTAACAATACAAAGCTTGATAAACGATAAATCATGACGACAAAAGAAAAAATATATTAAACTAAGCATAGTAGTTTATAATGGTTTGATCAATTGTTCTACATATAATAAAATTAATATAAAAGAAAGAAAACTATCGAGAGAAAAATCTTACCCTAAAGAAAACTCTTTAATGACTACATTGTGGATGCTTTTGTTGTTCTTTTTTTTGTGAGAAGTAGATGTCCTTATTTATAGATGTGCAAAACTTGTCTTCCAAGAAAAGGATAAGACATATTAAGGAGATTTAATCCTTTTAGGAGTCTTTTTCCATTCCTTCAAGAAAAAGAAGTCCTAATAGAATTAGAAATTCAGGGCAGTAATTTGTCTCATGAAGCTGTATTATCTTCATATAACTAGTTATCTTTGATGTAAAAGTTCTTTTACACTGTAAATGCATAGAAGTTAAAGGTATAAACTAATAGTACTAGTTTTTAAAATTTATCTCTTTTTCTTCATGCTTCAGTGAATAATATTTATCGGTGCATGTCTTGTACGCATGTGTATATATGTAGTATAGTTATCCTTAAAGAATTCGGTGCCTCTATTTTTTATATATTATGTTATGATAATCATAGTTGTTACGAATACATACAAACAAAACCTTCAGTTTAGAACCACAGCTAATTAGGGTCCGTGAGCGATTAACTAAATATAAGATGAAGCTGAATGATTTATTTTATTCAAAGTAGATCTTGAATCTTGATATATGTGCCGTTTGAATGTATTAGTCCCACGTTTTTCTTTAATTTCTGATCCTTAATTTGAGTTGTGGAATGATTGGTTGCACAAGAAACCTATATGAGTTGTTGTACGTAGCATTTCTACCGTTTAAAACTAAGGAAATAAATTGTTTATGAGTTTAACGGTGTAGAAAAGGTTTACTCAGGTCACTTAATATACCTCCGTCCTGATTTATGTGATATAATTCGGATTTTAAGAGTCCAAATTCTTAATTTGATTGTAAATTCGAACATCCAATCTTTAAGCTTACATATTTGGAAACTTCTTAAAAAGGACTATAAGTTACAATAATTAAAAATTCAAAATATTTAAAAGGCATATGAAAAGTCATAGTAAACAATAAAACTCGTTTTGACTATCGAAATTGGAACTACATCACATAAGTAATTACAGATTAATTTCTTGATAAGAATTAATAAGTTACTCCCTCTAGTCCACAGTAAGTGGCATTTTGACCTTTTTATTTTGGTCCAAAATAAGCGTCATTTTACATAATCAAGAAGAAATTAATTTTATTTTTCTAGAATTTGCCCTTATTTACATATGCCAATGTGTCAAGGTAACAATTAATTAAGGTTAATTTAGTGAATAATTCTTTTTTCTCTAGGAGTTGGTATTTCTTAAAGGGTGTGCCAAAGGCTAAAAAGTCACTTATTGTATGATAAAAATGGTTAAAATTAGTGACAAACACTTTTAACATTGTGATTGTACATAACTTAAATCACTTAACAGTCTCTTGAACTTTCCTTTAGATACCCTGAATACATAAAGTGCATGTATGATTTCCTATATATCGCTGGTTCTACACTTACCATTGGCATTGCTTGAAGATTCATAGAGTAATGTTTATATATGGTGCAGGTATACAAATCATGGCAAGGGCTCAGACTTGCCATCCTTTGGACCCTTTATCTGCTGCTGAGATCTCTGTGGCTGTGGCAACTGTTAGAGCTGCCGGCGAAACACCTGAGGTTCTGCCTCTTTTGTGTGTGGGACCTCTTTTTTTCATTAGAATTTCGCAACAAGACCACTCTGTCACTTACAACATATTTATTTTTAAAAACATTTTCAGGTGAGAGATGGGATGCGATTTATTGAGGTGGTCCTGTTAGAACCAGATAAAAGTGTAGTTGCATTGGCAGATGCATATTTCTTCCCACCATTTCAGTCATCATTGATGCCAAGAACCAAAGGAGGATCTCCGATTCCTACTAAGCTTCCTCCAAGGAGAGCTAGGCTTATTGTTTACAATAAGAAAACAAATGAGACAAGCATATGGATTGTTGAGCTAAATGAAGTACATGCTGCTGCTCGAGGTGGACATCACAGGGGAAAAGTCATCTCTTCCAATGTTGTCCCTGATGTTCAGCCACCCATAGTATGCACAACACTACTACTAGCTATACGTCCTTCCCATTTTATTTGTCATTATTTTAGCAAACTGAATATGTCTTCCAAAACATTTGATTTCTTCTTCAAATTCAGACACAAATAGTACTTGATACCCCTTTAGATAAAGATTCATAATAACTACTTGAGTTTCTAAATAACTACTTGAGTTGCATTTATTGTTAAGAGAACATTAGCATTAATAACTCAAAGGAGTGGAATTTTTTTTACTGTAGCCGGGGGATAGTATGTTCAATTATTCAGATGCATATTGGTGGATAGTATTAGTTTTTGCTTCTGCTGGCTTACATAGTCAAGAGCAACTTTATGATGTTTATTTTTTTTCTGATTTTAGGATGCTCAAGAGTATGCTGAATGTGAAGCAGTGGTGAAAAGTTATCCTCCCTTTCGAGACGCAATGAGGAGAAGGGGTATTGATGACTTGGATCTTGTGATGGTTGACCCTTGGTTAGTTAGAATCTTCCCATTCTTCTCTATTGATCGAGAAATGCCATTCTGTTTTGACCTGAATGCACTTGCAGGTGTGTTGGTTATCATAGTGAGGCAGATGCTCCTAGCCGCAGGCTCGCGAAACCACTTGTATTCTGCAGGACAGAGAGTGACTGCCCAATGGAAAATGGATATGCAAGACCAGTAGAAGGAATATATGTGCTTGTTGATGTACAAAACATGCAGATTATAGAATTTGAAGACCGAAAACTTGTACCGTTACCTCCAGCTGATCCACTGAGGAACTACACTGCTGGTGAGACAAGAGGAGGGGTTGATCGAAGTGATGTGAAACCCCTACATATTATTCAGCCCGAGGGTCCAAGCTTTCGTATCAGTGGAAACTACGTAGAATGGCAGAAGGTATTCTCAGTTCCTCAGTCTGTTTTGGTATGAAGCATTGTTTGACAATATAATATTGTTCACTTTGTGCGTGACAGTGGAACTTTCGGATTGGTTTCACCCCTAGAGAGGGTTTAGTTGTACACTCAGTGGCGTATCTTGATGGTAGCAGAGGTCGTAGACCGATAGCACATAGGTTGAGTTTTGTAGAGATGGTTGTCCCTTATGGGGATCCAAATGATCCACATTATAGGAAGAATGCATTTGATGCAGGAGAAGATGGCCTTGGAAAGAATGCTCATTCACTGAAGAGGGTCAGTTACGTACTATTCTATGATCGATCTGAATTCTCTTAACTTTAATTAATTGCTGATGTACAATTACTGCAGGGATGTGATTGTTTAGGGTACATAAAGTACTTTGACGCCCATTTCACAAACTTTACGGGAGGAGTTGAAACGACTGAAAATTGTGTATGCTTGCATGAAGAAGATCACGGAATGCTTTGGAAGCATCAAGATTGGAGAACTGGCCTTGCTGAAGTTAGACGGTCTAGGCGACTAACAGTGTCTTTTGTTTGTACAGTGGCCAATTATGAATATGCATTCTACTGGCACTTCTACCAGGTATCTTAATTATTAGCTGATCATAACTGTCTTTCATTCACTCACTATTTTACAAACACTATATGCATGCAATTGCAGGATGGAAAAATTGAAGCCCAAGTCAAACTCACTGGAATTCTTAGTTTGGGAGCATTGCAACCTGGAGAATATCGCAAATATGGTACCACAATTTTACCAGGGTTGTATGCACCAGTTCATCAACACTTCTTTGTTGCGCGAATGAATATGGCAGTTGATTGTAAGCCAGGAGAAGCACACAATCAGGTAATTACTATGACTATTTTATACTCCTAATAAACTTCAGTTTTCATAATAGTAACTGGCATGATTAATTTTTGGCATTATACAATTCTTGTTTTCCAGGTTGTTGAAGTAAATGTCAAAGTTGAAGAACCTGGCAAGGAAAATGTTCACAATAATGCATTCTATGCTGAAGAAACATTGCTTAGGTCTGAATTGCAAGCAATGCGTGACTGTGATCCATTCTCTGCTCGTCATTGGATTGTAAGAATCCACACCTCACTGTGTAAGACCAGTGTACGGTACATAAATTTGACTATGAACTATCTGAATTTGTAGGTTAGGAACACAAGAACAGTAAATAGAACAGGACAGCTAACAGGGTACAAGCTGGTACCTGGTCCAAACTGTTTGCCGTTGGCTGGTCCTGAGGCGAAATTTTTGAGAAGAGCTGCATTTCTGAAGCACAATCTATGGGTTACACAATATGCACCTGGAGAAGATTTTCCAGGAGGAGAATTCCCTAATCAAAATCCCCGTGTTGGCGAGGGATTAGCTTCTTGGGTGAAACAGGACCGTCCTCTGGAAGAAAGTGATGTTGTTCTCTGGTTAGTTCTTTAGACAAAAAACCCTAATTAATTGATACCTTTTTGTTTTTTGTTTTTGTTTTTGTTTTGGGGGTGTTGGGGGATTGAAAAGTATGCTTTGACGATATGACCAACTATGTTAATGGCAGGTATATTTTTGGAATCACACATGTACCTCGGTTGGAAGACTGGCCTGTTATGCCAGTGGAACACATTGGTTTTGTGCTACAGGTACTTTAGAATGCTATATATGTTAGCTTTTACTGTTTATTTCCCATCTTAAACATCTCAGTGATTTAGCTGAGTACAACTCAATACTGGAAAAGCATATTAGATTAAAGGTAAAGAATTATGCAAGTTGCATGAAATGATAATATAATTCTCCTTATATCATACTCTCTAAGTACCTCCATTTATTCCCTTTCACTTGAATTACATCACTCACTTTAGCGAGGGTCTATCGGAAACAATCCCTGCCTTTTCAAAATAGGGGTAAGGCTTGGGTACACAAGATAAGATGTAGCGCTTAGTAAGACAAAATTCAGCATCGGTAGTTTTGCTCGAAATACTGAACATAAATGCAGCTTGTGAATTTGTTCTTGTTTTATCTGTTTGTTGGTGCAGCCACATGGATTCTTTAACTGCTCTCCAGCTGTTGATGTCCCTCCGCCCTCTGCATGCGACTCAGAAAGCAGAGACAGTGACGTTACTGAAACAAGTGTAGCAAAGTCCACTGCCACTAGCTTGCTGGCCAAGCTTTGAATGGTTAACATGAGTCCTCCTCAAACTTCATTTTTCTTTTGATAGACTATTGAATTAGAACATGTTTTTGACTAGACTCACGTTTAAGCAGAGCAACTCCCTTTGTGTCGTAATCTTGAACAATGCTACAGCTCCAATAAATGTCCATCTTTGGTAGCTCACGCTCTTTGCACTTCATTTTGTACTATAGTCTTATTTCACAAATCCTGGCTATTTGTACGTACTGTGTTCCAAGACCAGCAAACATATCCGTGTTTCATGCCCTTTCTCTTAATGACTGCCTTGAACACATAATCTGGTAGAATTAAGAACAGAAGTGATTAAATTGGGTACAAATTTTCCTTGACAGTGGTCGAGCATTGATTCATATCAATACACTACCTTCGATAGAATATGAAATCTATGCATTTAAAAAATGCATAAAGTTGAAGATATGAGGTTCACGTCTTTTAAAAAAAGACGCTACAATTTTTCATTTACATACTTGGTGCTATATATCTCATGTTACACCAAGGATAAGGATGAGCTAGCTATAAGTAGAAGAATGTATTTCCTGGAATATAATAGTACACCATCCAAGTTACCAATTTTTGTTTTTCAAAATGAAGACTTAAACAGCTAAAGGCATTTGTAATCTGATAGAGGCTTAGGTGAAGTACTAGAGGAAGTCTCAATTATTTTGCCACTAAGTTTTTGAGTTGTGCCTTGTGCAGCATGAGGATTTGAGAATTTCAAATGGATGGTTGTCCATCTCTCACTGTTTTTCTAGTATATATATCCTTAGCATGTTATTCAAAGGGAAAATATCAACGTGAATACGTAGTAGTAGTATATTTAAACTCTTTTACAATAACACTAGTATTCAGTACTTGTGTGGTATGACAAGTAATGGAAGAGGTAAAGAAAGAAAGAAAGAAATTAATTAGCCCAGTGATTCCAAATGAATCCATTGCGATTCTGCATGAGTGGACCTGAGTCAATCAAAGAGTCAGTAGCACAAGAACAGAAGCCATTTTCAGCTTCCACTCCATAATGTCAGAAAGTTGTATTGAGGTACATAAAAGAAGAAGGCATATATAGACAAAGCAAAAAAGATTTGAGAGTCTGTCAGGCTGAGAACGATCCTCTACTGCATTGTTGACTTCCTAAGTAGGAACCATCCTTCGTTTGGGCAGAAGCCCTATAGAAACTCCCAACAACTGGTCATCATTGTAAAGGGTCTTGGTTTACTCTAATATCGGATAACAGTTGAATACGTGATATAACTTGATACAAATTAAGAAAAAAATTAATATTGAAATCGGCAATAGAAGAATAAATGCAAACCACGCAAACCGAAACAACCTGGGCCCTCGAGTACGATTAGATTCCTAAACAGATGTATGAACAGAATAACAAGATGATAAAAGCTAGAAATGACAGTATATTGCTTTGTATTGCGTATTGTGATGTGTCTTACAAATGATCGGACCCCTTTTATATAGTAGGGGGGTCCTACCCTTGATACAATTCCATACAAGGTAAAAAATCTCATGATTTACTGATTAATCGGCCTATCCTTGATATGTGCCGAGATTTCCGCCGTGATATACAACCGATCGCGGATATTTAGTCCTTCTGTTATTCGGCTCGGCAAATTTCCCTCGACCTCGTCTGATCTCGATTTTGTTCGGCCCCGGGGTCTCGAGCTTAACGATATAACTTCACACCTCAGTTCGATATAATTCGTGGTCGAACTTTAACCTATCATATTCCATTCTCGATTAGTCACACAAGAGGCGCACCCGATTTGACCGAATACAGATAGTCCCCTCGTTTCTCGGGGAGAAGATGATGAGAAACGATATGAATTTCCGAATCCCGTCACGATGGGCCATGACGTAAGCGACAAACGGTCACTAAGACACCCCGACTATGACGTAAGCGACAAACGGATACCGAAACTCCCGTCAGTCCAGTTACCAAGGCATTAAATGCATATCAGTTGCTGGTCGGACACTACAGGCTCTAAGCGTCATCAGCAAGCTATAAATACCCTAAGTTTCGTTCATTCCAACTTTACGTTCAAAGCTCCTCCTAATCTTGTTCTTCAAAAATCCCTTTGCTCTCCAACTTTTACACACAAATTTCTTGAACTTCTAGCAAACCGCTAAGCATATCTTCCTAATTTCCTTTTCTTCTGTTCTACAATGCGAAAACTTTCAAGACTGTCGCGCAAAAGGAGGCCGCCTCTTCAACACGACCCGCCGGCGATGGGGCTGTGGCGAAACCACACCTTGAGGAGTTTCTTCCTGCAGGGTGCCCGACAGTTGCCAATTTTAAGATTGAAATAACTTCCTCGGTACCGGGTCGATGTGAGCCGGTCTCGAGGTACATATGTACGATCACCGTTGATCTCCTCACCACAGTTACAGAAGATTGCAATTGGTCCAATAAGCATGTGGTAGTGCCTTCACCTGAGGAGTCAATCACTACCCTCGTGGAGGGTTTTTTAAGTCTCTACACTTACCCCTTCACGTTGGGTCCCCTAGACCCGACCACCATTGCCTTGTACAAGAGGTACAATGTGATTCTTGGTCAGATTCACCCCTCCTTCAGGAGAATAGTGATTCTCCTTTGATTCTTTGTAAACAAAATCGAGGGGAGTCCCTCCACCCTTGATCATCTTATGCGTCTCTACAGTCCCCGACTCTATCGAGGGGAGTTTGATTTTTTATACGTCAATACCACACAAGAGAGGGGGGGGGGGTGATTTGTGTGGTGTCCAATTTTCGAGTGCAGTCTCTATAGAAGAACCAGGTTCTTCTAGGTGTTTCAACTTCTACAGTTTGCAGAAAAGTAATTGCAGAAATAAAAGAACACATCAATTTTACGTGGAAAACACTTGGCTCAAAAGGTGAAAAAACCACGACCTACTTCCCAGTAGGATTTTCCCAAACTCTTCACTATGACAATGAGCCAAACAACATTTACAAAATAAACTCTTTTGTAAACCTAAGGACTAACTCTAATCCCTTTGTGGCAAACTAGCCTCTAGCTAATTGCGACAAACTTCAAGTTAACTCTAACTTGAATACTGTGTACCTATTACAATTTCTTCTAGATAAAGTTGAAAGATACAATTTGTAATCACCTACTACAAAGAACTAGACTCAAAAGACAACAGATGGAACTGGTTCTTCGAGCTGGCTCAAGTAGCTTTTGAGTCGCACAAGGATTCTTCACATGAATTGCTTGCAAAATTGCTTTGGTAATTTTTCTTTCAATTCTTGTTTCACTTCTGTGTATGTGCGTAACTCTTCAACAGGAATACTTCGACAATTTATAGAATCAATAGTTGAGATGTTGATGTACAATTCTGATGCAACTCTTCCTTGGTGGAAGAGTTTGAGTCTATCTCAACTTCCTTGATATTCCTTTATCTTGATTCTGTCCTATCTGAATACGAAGTCCATCTCCCTATCAATTTGCAACCTTTTCTCTTAGGAGATAACCCCTTAATTCAAAGATGATGTTTATCTCCTGCGCATGGACTCTTCTCGTGCCATCAAGTCTGCTTGTCTGTGTTTTCCTTGATGGACCTGGTTCAACTGTGTTGACATTTTTCATTCTTCTAAACCGTGCAGTGACTTGATTCAACAAATTCCCCCTTTTTGATGATGACAAACTCTGTTAAACCTGTAAATACTTCCATCCAACATAGACACTTTTTATAGCATTAAGCATTTATCATGAAGAAACCAGGTTCATTAGGTTATAAACATCACCAATCTTTGAAAAGCACATATCTTTCCCCTTTTGGCATCATCGAAAAGTTGCAAAATGATAAACTTACCAGAATTTTAATAATTAACCATGGCCATTGAGGCAACTGCAAGTGCAAATCATGAATTAATCATCAAAAGAAACCAAGAAATGTAACCTGATAACAGGCTAAATTCACATAGTTTAGCGTATGTTTATCCTCTAACTTAATGATGCTTCATTGTCTTAACGATTATTAAATGATGATAAATTGACTCTAATTGTGATTTTTGTGTTTCACATGAGTACAATGCACTATTGAGGACTTAGGATGGTGATTTGTGCAAAATTGAAGAAGAACAACCCCATGGGATAATTTATGGATGACTTGAAGGATTAAGACGCTTGGGACAGAATGGAACCTCATTAGCGCGGGCATTAGCGTGAGTGTAGCTGTGAAGACCCGTAAAAATTTCTTGTTTAAAATAATTCCCAAATAATTCCCCGAGTTGTTATAACTGTAAAAATTCTTAAAACGGATCTTATTTGTGTAAAAGTAACCCGAAATTTGAAAGACTAAATTTTCCAGATATTGGGCGCTATGCGATCGCATAATGGGTATGCGGACCGCATAATGGTCGCATACCTGGGCAGGCCACTGCCCAACATGAGGACAACTATGCCGTCCATTATGCGATCGCATTTCGATTCTGCGGACCGCATAGTTGTCGCATTCTTGCCCTTTGATTTTTGTGAGAGAGGTTATGCGACGCACTATGCGATCGCATAACGTGTACGCGGACCTCATAGTGGTCACATACATGCACATTGTGTTTTAATTTTGGCCCACCTGGAGGGCCATTCTGCGGTCGTCTCTGCGGACCGCATGTCAGGAATGCGATCGCATTCCTGACCGCATTCCTGTGTCGGGCTTCTAATTTTTCTAATTTTAAAACCCGACCCCCAGTTCATTAAAACACCCCACCCCTTCATTTTAACAAGTTTTCTGAACAAAATAGAGAGAAGGAAAGGGGAGTTCTTGAGAGAGAAAGTGGTTCTTCCATCAATTTGATTTTCAAAGTCCCTCAGGCCTGATATTTCGAGTAATCTTCTTCTTCCTCATTCTAGCAGGTAAGGGTTCCCAAACCCTTTTCCATTAATTTTCTGATTTTAAACAAAGGGAGGATTTGCATGGATTGTTTCTCGAAAATATTAACTAAGACCTTGCATGCATGTTTAATAATGGTGTTAATCTAGTAAGAGGGAGTGGCATGGGATAAATTTCACTAAGACGGGGTTAGTAATCTAATGGGTCACATAGTGTTTGGCAAAATGTTTAACAGAGTCCGAATTGCATGTATGCCTTCCAATTCTAAGTTGAATATGTTTATTTGTGAACTAGATTGACGGTACTAGTCGGTTCGGTGATTTGTGAGTAAAAGTTAAAAAGGTATTTCGACTCCAGGTATGTATGGATAACTTTAATCCTTGTAAAATCCCTCTTGCTGTGGTAATCATACGGTATGTGTACTTATATGGAAATATGTGAATTGACTATCTAGTTGATTATTACCCCACTGTGTTATATGAGATTTTGAATTGTGACTTGGCATGCCCACTTTATTATGTGCAAAGATGGTAGTTGTTTAAAGTTATTGATATGGAGCATTGTAAATAAGTTGAACGGTTATGGCAACACCTTGTGCATAAATTGCTGCTTGATGAAAGTTTGGGGTGCTTTGAGCCCAAGTAAATGAATTGATAAATGTGAATTTGTGATCCTTGAAAGGAAGGCCCATGTGATGCAATTGTTTGGTGTTGTTGTTGAAATTGTGATCCTTGAAAGGAAGGCCCTTGTGATGAAATTGTTTGGTGTTGTTGTTGAAATTGTGATCCTTGAAAGGAAGGCCCTTGTTATGAAATTGTTTGGTGTTGTTGTTGAAATTGTGATCCTTGAAAGGAAGGCCCTTGTGATGAAATTGTCTGGTGTTGTTGTTGAAATTGTGATCCTTGAAAGGAAGGCCCTTGTGATGAAATTGTTTGGTGTTGTTGTTGAATTGTGATCCTTGAAAGAAAAGCCCCTGTGATGAAATTATGGGTGTGGTTGTTATGAAATATGAATTGTCAGGCGGGGTCGGGTTGCGCGCCGCAACACGAAGTAATAAGGTGTGGGTTGTGGTGATAAGGGTGGCCGAGGTAATAAGGGTGGAAAAGTGATCTGATAGTTTGTAGGGGTCCACCAAACAGTAGAGGTACCAGGTCCTCACCAGTTTCCACAGAGTTATGAGCTAGACGAAGTACACAAGGAGACAACGGATTTTTACGTGGAAAAATCCCACTCAAGGGGACAAAAACCACGACCTACACTTGTAGGATTTCAACTTCACTAACTTGTAATCTATACTATTACAAGCCACTTTGAAAGGCAACCTTACAAAGACTTTGGCACACTAACTTGTAACCACTATTACAAGCCACTTTGAAACTCTCTAGTTACAAAGACTTTGACTCATGACTACCTTTAGTCACAGTGAGATCAAGAGAATAAAGAGTGAAAAAGATTCCTACTTAGTTGCTTCTACAAAAGCTAGTAGGATACAATGAAAAACAAAATACAAGATTACAACTCAACTAAGGACATTATCAATACTTGATGAGCACGTTTGTAGACCTTAGTGGAGTTGTCTTCTTGCTCTTGAAGCTCTTGAGTCTTTAATGCTTGAGAGCACTTAATGCTTGAGTCTTTCTTTTTGTCAAAAGCTTAAGTAAAAAAAGGTTGTTGTTCATCCTTTTTATATTATCAAGCCTTGCATATCCCAAGAAGGATGTCCAATATCCTTGACGTAAAAAGCCTCAACCATCAGAAAATGACTGCTGTACTGTTGCTACACTGTAGCGTGAACAGTGCAGCAGTTACCTAAGTTGTCACATCTTCCATCGCTATCCCATCTCTCGATCCTGCTGCTGAGGTATGCTAAGGGATCAGGTCCCTCAGCTGGTTTTTCTTTATCACATCTATGCATGAGCCGACGTTCACATGAGCTGAAGTTTCTAGACGCATGGATGACTTTTTGATGTTGCTAGTGTAATATTGACCTGGTTCTTTACAAGGAAAGTTTGTTATATTATCAAAACAAACTACAACTCATCAATTTCCCCCTTTTTGATGATGACAAACTTTTTACAATTTGAAAGCTTAGAACAGCACAACATATAAGCAAACGGTTCCCAATCATGTTCCCCCTATCAATGTGCCCACTAAAAGCAAGAATAGTTAGAAAAAGAAATTTAAGCAGAAGAGAATTCCCTTTAACGATGTGCTTTCAAATTCCCAATTCCCCCCCCCCCTTTTGGCATCACAAAAAGTCAGACACAGACAAAGACATATAGGAAGTCCACAACAGTTAACTCATGCCCTATGTGTGCGCACATTCATGGTAAAAATAGAACAAAATGCAAGTAAGCATCAGGCAGAATAGAGAAGGACTGATTCATTCATAGAGCCCAAACGGTATATACATAGAAAAGTCCTTCCCTGGAGGCAGTGGACTTCTGTTTGGATTTTCAAGATGGGAGCAGTTATACGGAATCCAATTTCCTACCAACAAAAAGAAAAGTGCAACAAAAACGGATAGATAACCACCACAACATATACTGGACTGAGAGAGAGGGACACCTAAGGGGCACTAGAGGAGGGAGGAGGAAGGGTAGAAGAAGCCAGAGTACGAAGAACTAAGTCCATGCGAGCATTCGCAGAGGACTGTTCTTGAAGAAGCCTTTCCTTCAGATTGTCAACCTGAGCCTTAAGGTCTGCATTCTCCTTGGTCAGGCGAGACACTTCTTCAGCAGAGAGCGAACCAGGTTCCTGAGCGGTAACGCTTGATACCTCCTTGAGTGCGAGCTGAGCTTTCAACCTCCGAATGGTTTCCTGAGCATCATTCAGGCCATTGATCAGCTGTGAGATCATGGAGTTGCTACCCCCTGCCTTCTCAATGCATTCACACTCCTCTAAGGTCAATTTTGTGAAACATTGCTTGCGAGTGCCCACACGCGGAGTCCCCAGTGGTACGTTGAAGGCCTTGAACAACTTTGTCAAGAAGAACTCATAGGGAAGACCATGATTTCCATCTTTCATGGACACTACCTTATGCATATGATTGATCATGAGAGCAGGTAGATTCACAGGGGTGTTGTTGTCCAGAGCTTCCATCAGCATAAGATCAGATAGGGACGCCACATGTCGTCTTTCATACCTGGGTAATAGGACCTTGTTAACCAGTTCGAACATCAACTGGTACATTGGCAGCATCGACTTCTTGTGTACCCGGTTCCCCTGTTGTAAGGCAGCTGGCTTCATGATAGCCTTTTGAAGCTGTGACTGCACACTCCTTTGGTTGGATCAAAGGAGGAAAACCCTTCAGATGGAACATCCAAAATCTCCCCCAAACTCGAATCATCAAACAGTATATCCACCTTCCCAACAATGACACATCCATGGTTCTCAACAGGACAACGAAAAGTAGTATAAAACTCCCTAACCTGTTCGTCATAAACTTTTGGAGCACTCACCCTCAGAAGACCATCCCACTTTTGAAATTCTAGGATAGCCATGAGTTGGCTCATCCCAGGCATGTCCAAAATGTCAGGATCAATTGTGTGCCCTGACAACACTTTTTGTCTTTGAACATTTTCCTTCCATAATGCAGCTTCCATTTCACTAGATGTTCTCGCAGGTTCTTCTGTTATATTCTTGCGCTTCCTCTTTCCAGACCTCGTAGCAGTTTTACCCTTGGAACCTGTTGATTTGGTACCACTTGCTTCTCTACTAACACCCTTCGATACTGACTCGTCCAACTTTTCATCAACAGACTTCACCCTTTTCTTTGCTACAGCTTTCTTCCGAGGAACTAGAGAACCAGGTTCCTCTAGAGTTCCCTCATCTACTTCCACAATAGGAATACGCTTGTCCACAGCACTCTCTTTTAGACTTGTTTGTTTTCTTACTTTTCTCCAGAGCCTGAGTCTCAGCTTCTTTCTTTTGGAGGCGTGTGGAGGGCCTCTTCTCAGTAGAAGCAGTAGTGAGAGGTGCAGTGCGAATTTTGAATCGCGCACTTAGGGCCAGATCATCCTCATCATCAATAGGCACACGAGGAATAGACTCTAGAGGTGGGGTATAGAAAACAAACCTTAGCTCCTTTGGGGAGGATGGACCGGTTCCCTCATCAGGATACGAGGGTGAAGGTTCAGGCTGAGTAGCCTCAAGGGGAACCATGACCCCAACCTCCTCAAGGGTAGACACAACAACCTCATGAGTCTCAGAAGCAGAGTTGATGGCAATAATATTTTCAGCAGCCTCTTTGTCCTGAAGCTTCAAAGAAGGCTGAGAAGTAAGAGGGGCTGAGTTGAAAGGAGTTTTTGGTGAGGAGGGAGGAGAGTGTGAGGTTGAAGGAGAAACTTCTGATTTAGAGTGTTCTGATGAGGGTCCTAGTCCGTAAGAGGGTCCTTCAGCAACTGGAAAGGGTTCTTGTTCAAGAATGGAGGCTGGGATTTCACGGGGGTTTTCGTCACTGGGAGTAGCGATGGGAGAAGATATATTGTCATCTTGAGCTTCCATTGTTGAGTGAGAAAGGAAGAAAAAAAATGCAAGGGTTTGAAAGGGGGAGAGCAAGTGTGAATGAGGAGGTGAGAAATAAGGTTTTATGTAGAAAAGAAGGGAAAAGGAAACATGTTAGTTTGGTGGTTGGAGAGAGGTGGGAGAACGTGTAGGAAGTCTGAGAGGTGGGACATTTGACGTGATCGATAGTCTCAGACGATACAGTGGAGAGAGAGAGTGTTGTGGCAGTCTATAATTAATGTAGCACTTTCTTTTTGAAAAGCAGGAATTGTAAAGCATGTAACCACTGACCTGAGCTGCATGACCAGGTTCCAGACCATCTCGTTTTATTTTCAAAAGTATATACATCAGTCCTCCCATAGTCTACAGTGCCACTGCATAAAGTTCTGTAACCACCATGCATGTCTACCTGCAACGGTATATAATTAAGTTAGACTTTATTAGGAAAACACATGAATGTGTTATACCATGTGTAAAACATGTGAGCCTTAGGAGAACCAGGTCCCTAATTGGGTTTCAGCATTCCCAGAGCCAATCTGTTCTTTTCAAAGTGTTCTATACCAAGAGCTTTGGTGAAGATGTCAGCTATTTGATCTTCAGTACAACAGAATCTCATGCATATGTGCCCCTTCTCAACATTATCCCT
Organism: Nicotiana undulata; assembly: GCA_005239495.1. NCBI lineage: Eukaryota > Viridiplantae > Streptophyta > Magnoliopsida > Solanales > Solanaceae > Nicotiana > Nicotiana undulata. Next base: position 72,062 of record ML273194.1, read on the forward strand.
GAGGAAGTGATGTCGCACATCAATGTGCTTGGTCCTTTTATGTTGAACAGAATGTTTTGCCATGTTGAGTGCACTTGTGTTGTCACAGAGGAGGGTAATGTTTCCAATAAAAAAACCAAAGTCCTCCAGCTATTATTTGATCCACAATAGTGGTGCACAGCAGGAGGCAGCTGCACATACTCTGCTTCTGCTGTAGATAGAGCCACTGAGTTTTGCTTTCTTGTTCCCCAGGAGATCAAGCATGATCCAAGAAAATGAGCCATTCCAGAAGTGCTCTTCCTGTCTACTAGATAACTTGCATAATCAGCGTCAGCCTAACCAACAAGATTGAAATTGTCACCTGAGGGATAATCTAGAATCAGGTCCTGTGTGCCTTTGAGATAGCACATGATTCTCTTTGTAGCCTTCAAGTGAGACTCCTTTGGGCTGGATTGGAATCTTGCACACGAGTCCACGCTGAAGACTATGTTTGGTCTACTCGTTGTGAGGTAAAGAAGTGATCCAATGATCCCTCTATACATGGTTTTATTTGTAGGAATTCCAGCATCATCCATGTCGAGTTTGGTAGCCACATCAATTGGTGTGTCAATAATTTTGAGTCCTCCATGTCAAACTTCTTGAGCAGCTCCTTGATGTACTGTTGTTGGCTAATGCACGTACCCTTGACAGACTATTTGACTTGAAGACCCAAGAGGAAGTTCTGGTCCCCCATCATGCTCATCTCGAACTCACTGCCCATGAGCGTTGCAAATTCTTTACACAGTGAATCAGCAGTGACACCAAAAATGATATCATCCACATACACCTGGACAATGAGCAGATTCCTTCCTCTTTTCCTTAGGAACAAGGTGTTGTCTATCTTCCCTCTAGTAAAGCCGTTGTCAAGTAGAAACTTAGACAATCTTTCATACCAAGCTCGAGGGGCTTGCTTCAATCCATACAGTGCCTTGTCCAATTTGAAAACATATTCAGGGTGTATATGACTTTCAAATCCAGGAGGTTGCTTGACATAGACCTCTTCTTTGAGATGGCCATTCTAAGAAGGCACTTTTTACATCCATTTGGAACAAGGTGAATTCCATATGCGATACGAAGGCAGTGTGAATTCGAATGGCTTCCATGCGTGCAACTGGTGCGAATGTCTCGTCATAATCAATCCCTTCTTCTTGATTGTAGACTTGAACCACCAACCTTTCTTTGTTTCGAGTCGTTTTTCCATTTTCATCCAGCTTGTTCCTGAACACCCACCTGGTTCCTATGATGGTTCTTCCTGAGGGTCGAGGAACCAAGTGTCAA
>ML273196.1:0-107538 GCA_005239495.1 Nicotiana undulata
GATCCGTGTAGGTTGGAGCTATTAGAAGTCTTCGAGGCGGCCGGACATGGATTTTTTAATTTTCAGCTTCTTAGATCTAAAATAGGGCGATTTTGGTTGAGTTTTTGGGGAAACTGATGGTGGGAGGTGATTGGGGGTGACGAGTAGGTTGTAGGGTGAAATTTTGGTTGAGTTTGGTTGACCTCCGCTGCCGGAGGCGATTTCCGGCCGGCGGAGCTAAGGTGGCAGACGGCGGGGCTACGGCGGTCAGTGGTGGTCCGGTGGAGAGGCGACAGTCAGTCTCTAAGGGAGAAGGGAGGAGATGAAAAGGGGTAGGGTATTAGACTTTTAGTTAATGTGGGGTGGGGAGGTGTGAAACAGTTATATAGTTTATAGGTTGATGAGTTCCCAACCGTTGGATCAAAAATAGATCAACGGCTGGGGGGCTCCTGGGCAAAAACGGGGTCGTTTGGGTTACAGGGGTGGGCTGGCCGGTGGAGGGGTTGTTGGGCTGGGGTGTAGAGACTAAATTTGGGCCTGGGTTGTTTTGGCCCAGGTCCGATTTCCTTAAACATTTCAAACTTAATTAAAATCCTTAATTTAATTAATACTAATTCTAATTAAACTAAAATGTAACAACTAATTTTGACCTTGCTTCATGGATTAATCAAAGATAAAATTATTAATTTTATATTCTTAATTAAATCCGTGATTTTATTGGATAAAAATGGTTAATTTTAGTAATTAGTTGTTAACAACTACATTACGTCAAATAACCATCATTCGTCTATTATTTGATTCAATTAATTACAAATAATGACTTCATAATTCCTTAATAGTAGTGACGTAATTTTTAACAATTTTAAAAGGTGAATTACGGACATGCGAATGCAAATAATTCACAATTAATCGCTAAAATTCAACCAAAATTCACGAAATCAAATAATTTATTGAGATTTTTANTATTGAGATTTTTTATAGGAGGATATGGCGAGCAAAAATCACGCGCTCACAATGAACATGACCGAAGTTCCACTGAGGAAAAGAACAAAAAGAAAGAACAACCTCCAATGAAAAAAATAAAAGGATTCTCTTTTACACGTCCATCAATATAAATTCCAAACGAAGCAGCACAAAGATTTGGTTTCTTTCAAAAGTCGTACAAGAACTTCTCGAAAAGTTTCATGTGTTCTGCTTGTAGCGAGATGGCAACTGATTGACTGCCATCATTTGTAGGACTTGGCAATATAAAGCTTAAACCTTCATAAGCAATACCACCAGGCCCCATAAATATAGGCCTACCCCAGCCAAAATCAGCATCATGGATTGGCAGCCTAGACCAACTAGTTATTCCTAAATTCGGGCACTTAAATGTATGTGCACCGCGAACAAGAGCCTTTAAGTCAGGCTGCAACTCCAAATAATCAAGAGCTGATCTTAAGTAATCGTTGTCCATTCTAGCCAATGCATCATGTAATTTACTGGCAGCATACCAAATAGGCTTCGATTGGATATCACCTGCGACTGCAATAGGAGTGGTAGTAAATATCACATTACCGAAATAGCCTGGTGGGAGAGAGGGCCGAAGCCTGGAACGTCCATCAGTTGCTATGTACAATTTGGTTTCTTGATCATGAGCGAGTCCTCGTGCCATGCACGTGGAGCGCCACACATGTCCTGCCAACATCTCGTAGGAGCTGTAGTTAACGGTATTTCCATCTTCCTTGGACTTCGCTTTGAGGGTATTGATTTGATCACGGGTTAATTTGAAGATGGACACGCTGGTTTCAGGAACAGCTTCAGATATGGGGGTGTTTTCTGGAGTTACCTTGAGAGTGGGAGGTGGCTGGTACTCGACATGGGGAAACTGAGGCTGAGGTGGATCACGAGCACGGAGGAGGGTCCGGTCAATGAAAGGTGGGATGGTGAGGTCCAGACCACGAGCCATATCAGACCATGTGTTGATGAAGTGAAGACCAGAAGCTCCATCTGCTGCATGATGTTGCATGCCCACACCAAGGGAAACTCCCCCACATTTAAAATGTGTTATCTGTTCAACACATTGAAATATCAATTCAAATGATCATCCAAAAATTACAGAAACAATTCAGGTCAATACAGAAAGAAGAAAAATTAGAGTGCAATCAAACAACAAATGGATCGATCTAACATGAGTATTGGTGGATAAGGGTCGCAATTGATTAGTGGTAACTTGTCTTCAATCTAAATGTATAATGTAATTATTTACTTTAATCCAAACTAATATACTACTACCATTCACAATTTGATAATAAAGGCATGACATAACACTTGGGGGTCGTTTGGTAGGAGGTATTAGAAAATATATTGCAAGCATTAGCTCTATGCATTACTAATACTCGTTTGGTATATTTTTTCAACATGTGTATTAATTATACATCATACTTAGCATTATGCTATGCATAAGTAATGCATAGAAAACCATGACATTAGTTATACCAAGGCTATTAATGCATGCATTAGCATGATTAAAGACAAAATTGTCCTTAAAGTCCCTTAACGCTAGAGAATATGGAAGGCATTTTTGTAAACAACTATTTTTCTTAAAAATTACGCAATGCAATATAATTTGAATACACCACACCAAACAATAGATAAGAAATAATATATCCTATGTTGCTCGGACTCTCCGAAAATGTGGCCGGATACGTGTCGGATCCTCCAAAAGTAGTGCAATTTTGAAGGATCCGACACGGGTGCGGCTACGTTTTGGAGAGTCCGTGCAACATAGAATATATGCATAACTAATGCATGCGTTACTAACTCATGCATTATTAATCAATGCATTACAAAAACACTTTATTCCGCATTATTATTATACACCCTATCAAACGACCCCTTAGGGTGTGTGTACTAAGGAAATTACTCATGAAAAATGAATTTATTTTATTTTATTCATTTTTCAATGTTTTAATTGGAATAAAAATTGGCAGCACAGTAATCTTAATAAGTGTAAATAAAATGCAAGAACAAGAGGGTGTTTGGCTAAGCTTATAAGCACTTTTCAGCTTATCTACGCGTTTGGTAAACGTAAAAGTGCTTATAAGTTAAAAATAAGCCAAAAGCCATAAGTTGGTCACCCCCAGCTTATAAGCACTTTAAGTTTGACCAAACTTTTTACTATTTTATCTTTATCAATTTCAGCACTTGTATCCAAACACGTAACTGCTTATTTGATAAATCATTTTCAGCACTAAATAGTGTTTTTCAGCACCTAATGCTTATCAGCTATTTCAAATCAGCTAATCTAAACCGGCTCAAAGAATAGTAAAGGGCTCCATTTAACACCCCCCCTCCCTTCCCCCCCTTAAAATTCGATTATTTAATAATTCTTTTGTGTAAGTACTAAAAATTGATACAAAATATTGATATAAGTAATGAATGTGGTAAGAAGGCGAAGAAATTACGAACCACAAAAATACAAAAGCATATACAGAAGTGAAAACCAGAAGAAAAATACACTAGAAGTAAAGGAAAATGACTTTTAGCAACCAAAAAAACAAAGGAAAATGACAGGTGGCAGCAGGGGGTAGGTGGGAAGGATAGAGAGAGACGAATGAAAACGTGAAGCCACCTAAATTCGTCCAATATTGACTTCCAAATATATAACCACTCCTGATTGTTTTTCACTTCATATGTTTATCAAAATTAAATCAAATGACCATTACACTATTATAAAAGTATCTGAATACTAACTAGTCGTCGGCATAATCCAGTAACCGAATGCAATATATAAATATAAAGGTGAGCCTAACCATTTTGTATCAATCGTTTTTTTCAGGGAGGGCAGGACGAATCGACTACTCCCTCTGTCTAAATTATGTGGCATAGTTTGACTAAAAATGGAAATTTTAAAATAAAAATAAAAAAAAGACTTAGCTCGTTTGGACATAAGAAAATTTTTCGAAAAATCTTCATTTTTTTTCTTCGAAATCTATATTTGGCCATAAAATTTTCAATTTTCACTTGAAAATGAATTTTGAAATTTTTCGCGAATTTAAAAAACTCCAGAAAGTAGTTTTTCAAAATTTTTACTCAGATCACTGACAAAACTTCAAAAACAACTCAAAATTATATTCATATCCAAACACAACTCTAATTTTTAAATACCATTTCCACTTAAAATTCTTTTTCATTTATATTTGAAATTTTATAATTCTTATGTCCAAACGCCCACTTAGAAGCTTGTGTTTTAAACATGTCATGAAACTTTCGTATCTATTAGTAAAACATATCATTAAGAGTAATTTAAAGCTAAGTTATTTTCAAGTATTAAAAAAATATTTACTTTTAAACGGATTTTGACCACTCATTAATGTGGCATTCTTGTGCCCTTGGCAATTTGGGAGAGATGAATTTGGGATAAAAGTCAATCCCGGCGTTCAACAACTTCTCTTATTTCGATAATATAGTCAACTAGTCCCTGATTTTTAATTTTTTTTCCAACAGAAGTAATATACACTAATCAAACACAATTTAAGTCAGTTGTACAAAGCAGGGGGAAGCCTCATTCAATAAATTAATCTCACTTCGAAAATGGAGTCCTTGGGTAATTAACTTGATCATCACTCCCTATGCTTCTACATTTGAAACTATATATTCTGTTTGTTTCTTTTCATATTGTATCTTAGTTTAATCAGGCATGTAATTTAAAAATAAAAGAAGATTTTGAATTCGGGTATTAACTGCTTCCTCCAGTCCAAAATAAGTGATTTTTTTGTGGATATTTCACACAAATTAAAAAATTCACCTTTTAATATTAATTAGGAATAAAATTGACCATATTAACATTTACTATCTCACATAAACACTCATAACACATACTCCAACACTATTTATAATTCATTCTTGAAATCTAAAAAATTCACTTATTTTGAACCACAAAAAAAAGGTAAAAAAATCACTTATTTTGGACCGAAGAGGTATATGTGTATACCGTCAAACCTCTCTATAAATACATTATTTAATCAGATACTTTTTTGTTATAGAAAATATATTATTATTACATAACATGAAGAATTGGTTCCAACAAAACTTGGCCGATCACGTATCAAAAATAGTTTAGAATCTTGATCTTAAACATACTATGTCAATCATATAAAGGCTTGTCATTAAAGTAAAATGAGAACCCTAAAATTAAAAGTTAATCATATAATATAGAAAAGAATGACATTCCAACCCTATGGCTTTTAACCTTTCTAGAACAAAGAAAAAAGGGGAACAAAATTGAATTTATTTGCGTGCCTGTGTTCATATTTAACTATATAGAAGCAACAGATAGCCGTATTATTATTTTTAATAGAAACTTATGGGAATTAGCATTTAGGCAATTAGAGTACACACACATATGACTAAAAAAGTTAAGAATTCATGGTAACCAAAAACGTACCTGCAACACTAAGAGAGCATACGATTGAATTCCTTGTGAGTAATCAACGGCGGGGATGAGTTGACGGAGTTCCAACGTCGGGGCAAAATCACCAAAATCATCCACCACACCATCCGACTCAGCTTCCACAAAAAGCACCCCCTGACCTTTACAGTCAATCTCAATACGACCATCTTCGTCCCTACACAACCTCCCCGCCATAGGATAAAACGGCACAAGTGCTTTGCTTAGAGCTTCCTTTAGCACTCTCCCGTCGAAGAAATTTGGGGATCCCGTCGGCCTGTAAAAATAAACACTTGGCGTGTGGAAATTCGGCACTACCAAATCAACATTAGAGTTCCACAGCCTCTGTTGCGGCGTCTCCGTCGCCGGCTTTACCATCGTCGATTCTTTCACCTCGATCTTCATCGTTGATCAACCGGTTCAATTCCCTGAAATGAAATCCAAAGACTTCTCTATAATAACTGATTGAGATTACGAACTTATGAATACGTTATTAGATAGAAATTCATTTTCAGTTGTCTACTATGAATGTGATCGGCCACCTACTTTCCATTTCAAATAACTATCAGTAACATTTATTCTAGATTTACATAAAATGATTTTAATAGTGGAGGGGAAAATGGTATGGAATTAAATTAATTACCTTACAAAAAAAGAAACAAACGAATAGATGAGCGTAGTTAAGCTTTTTTGCTTTTGTGTTATGGGTGGCAATATGGTTGGGAGTGGGTTGAGAAATATAAATCAAAACCTCCCAGAAATGATGAATGCACAAAGTATCGTATATATAGTATATTGACTTCACCTACCGCGCCTGTTCGACTTGACTTATTCCCTAAATAAATAAATTCCTACTGCTCACGTCTAACCCCAACTTTTCTCCGCTCATTATTAGGTAATATATACAAAATACGAAGATTAATTTCATATCATGTATTTTAAGATATTTTACATTTACTAGTCTTAAAAATAAGAATCTTTTCTAAACTACTTGTTGTCTCTTCCTTATACGTCTCATTTAATTAATATTACTGATTTGGAACGGTACATATTTAGAAAATATGATGTATATATATGACTTCTTATTTTATAAAATATCAGATATTTTCGATATGACTAATATTTGAGACTAATAATTTAAGCTCTTACCAACTATGCCTTTAATATCGTGGTGAATGATTGAATACGGAGTAGAATTATTTATACAATGCTTTTTTAAAAGGCGTTTTCGGGAGAGGCGCACAAAAAATGTCCTGAGGCGATGGTGTGGGGCAAAAGTCTCAATAGTCGTATGCCCAGCAATTCGGGGCGTACGCCCGGACGTTTGAGACGCGTTTTTGTAGTGGGGCGTAAGCCCTAGAGACTTTTTTTAAATTAAAACAAAATTTGTTAAATAAGTCCATATAATATCCAAATTCTCAAGATGCAACTTGTAATTACTCAAAAGTTTTAAAAAGGAACTGAAATTTATTAAATTTAAAAGTCAAGACCTTTTTTATTGATTAAAGCCTAAATTTATTGTATTTCCTATAATTCTTTATCTTATTCCCTTGTTTGGTGATATCTCCCAAAACAACGAATAATCATTTTTTTTAGAAATACAAAGAGAACTTCATTCTCATTCATAGCAGCAAGTTCAAATTTCAAATTGCAGGTTAGTCATCCTTTTTATTCCTTCATGTAAAAAATTTTATTTTTTTCGACTCAACTTACTTGCGTCAAATAGCGTAGACTAATTTTTTGTACGATGGAGCACATCTATATATATAATTTTTCATAAATTTATAATTTTTAAATAATTTTACTTACTATAATTATATTATTTTATAAAATATTAAAAATTAAATATTCATGGATCTTACGCTATTGACACATGTAAAACGTCTTTACGTCCTTCAAATCACGAAACAATTGGAATCTAAATACCAACCAAAATATTAAATAATGGAAACAAAAGGTGGTGGATATGAGCGTGGGGGGGGGGGGGGGGGGGNGATGGGGGGGGGGGGGGGGGGGGGGGGAGGGGTTGATATGGCGGAGAGAGTTGGTGAGATGGTGACCTAAAACTTTGTTGAATGAGAACTCCAGTAAGTGCCCAAAGCTCAGCATTTTACCAACTCTTTTTTGCCCAAAAAGATAAGGGAGCAAAATGACAAAGTGGGCCAGGAACGTAGAAAATCCTTACAAATACGTATGTAGTGGTTCATTTTATCCTATAGGTGGAGGTCCACCATCGAAAATAATGTTTTGTTTCTGCCAGATACGACTAATTGGTATTGGACTATGGAACTAGTCGACGTGGGCCTCCACAGGGGTTGGTGAACTCGGGTAAAAATTATGTGGGATAGTCATTTTTTAAATTAGTATTTATTTTTTATTCGGTATTTTTAATGCTTAGCAATAGTAGTCACTAGTTTATTAAAATTAATATGAAAAGACTGTGATACCCTTTCTTCTATCTCTTTCATGTGTTAGATTTGCGTAAACAAATTGGTTTTGCTGCAGCGATTTGAGTTCTCTTGTAATTTAGACTAACAAACTCAAAAGTTAAGGACAATAGGTCCTGAACTTACAGTTACAAGTTCAAAAGTTAAGGACACTTGGTCCTGAACTTACAGTTACAAGTTCAAAAGTTAAGGACATTTGGTCCTGAACTTAGACTAACAAGCTCAAAAGTTAAGGACAACAAGTCCTGAACTTAGACTTACAAGTTCAAACGTTAAAGACAAGTAGTTATTATCTAAGGACAGGTGGTCCTGAACTTCAAGTTCCAGTTCAAAAGTTAAGGACATGTAGTCCTGAAGTCCTGAACTTATAGTTACAAAGTTCAAAAGTTAAGCTGAAATCCTCAACTTAGAGTTACAAGTTCAAAAGTAAAGGACACTTGGTCCTGAACTTTATGAGCAGAAGGGTGTTTTTGTCCGGGAAGGTAAAGTTTATTAAAGCAGTAGCTAAAGACTAAAGACATTTTAAACAGTGGCTTAAAAGTAAATACATGTGTTATTAGTGGCTAATCGTGCACTTCCCCCTGAACTCGGGGGAGTGCAGGTGCAACAATAGTTATTTTTAAGTGTGCTATTTAAAATATATTCACGATTTATAATGTAATTAAAGATTAATCAATTCACTCAGACTTCAGAACTTAATATTATGAAATTGAAAATTTAAGACTTAATGTCCTAAATTTTTGACCTGCTAATTTAATATTCATGACTAAGTGTCTTCTGAACTACTAATTTTAAATCCAAGACATAAGATTTGAACTTTAGGACATAATTTTCGAACTCCAAGACACGATATCCTGAAGTTTGAATTTTGAGGTTTAAACACTAGGACGTCGCGTCCTAAAGTTTAAGAGAAATCGACTAATCTTTAAATGCATTGTAAAACGTGGATATATTTCAAACAATATGCTTAAAAGTGGCTACCTAGTGTCATTTCCATGGTGAAATCGTAATTATTGAACGTTTCTTTATCACCGACAAGATTACTGTAAAAACGTTACGGCTACAATGTAGAGGAATTTCCACAAACCACTATAGTTTAGAGCCTAATAGCTATAATTTTCCTAATTATCTTTCGTTGCGATTGTTCAACTATTACTAACTTATATCACTTGTATTCAATCACGCAACAATTACAACCTATGTGAATTGTGTCGTTCGCGCAACAAATACAACCTGTATCAACTGTATTCGTTCACGCAATTGTATTCGTTCGCGCAACGAATATAATATGTATCAACTATATCAAGGCAAAATACAATGTTGTATACAAAGGATACAACTTGTATCAACCGTATACAGGGGTATATACAAATGATACAACATGTATCGACTGTATTTGTTCGAAGTTGATTGTAAAGAAGCCTCGGATACCGTTGAATTTCTCTAAGTTAGCATGAACTATGGTTGCCCCATTAAAAACCTCGCCGAAAAAACCCATTTGGGACAAAAAACCGGTCTAAGGGAAAAAAGTGCAATGCGTATTTACGGACTTCATGTTGAAGGATCCATCGACATCCTAGATCGAACACTTGCAATTGGTTAATTTAAAACATAAATGAAAATGGAGAAGGTCGTACCTTAGCAATAATATCGTTTGAGGAGTGATATGTTCTAATTGTTTGGTAGTTGCTCGTCGTTCATCGTGCCAAGCTTGTAGGATCCTTTTCCGACGATGTCGAGGACCTTATATGGTCCCTCCCATTTTGGGACAAGCTTTCCTTCATTTGGATTTCGAGTATTGAGGGTGACTTTTCTCATAACTAAGCCCCCAACTTTAAAGTGTCGAAGATTGGCTTTTCGATTGTAATACCTTTTGATCCGCTGTTTTTGTGCGGTCATTCGAACAAGGGTGGTTTTACGTCTTTCATCTAGAAGTTTGAGGCTTGTATTCATATTTCATAGCCCCTGAGTCTAGGTTCCCCGACTTCGACCGGGATCAAAGTTTCGGCACCACAGACTAAAGAGAACGGTGTTGCCCCCGTACCAGACTTTGACATTGTGCGGTACGCCCAAAGAACCTCGGGCAGTATCTCTCTCCATTTTCCTTTAGCGTCGGTCAATCTTTTCTTTAGATTTTGAATGATGGTCTTGTTTGTCGATTCAGCTTGTTCGTTTCCACTGGGATGATATGGTGTCGATAGAATCCTTTTAATCTTGTGATCCTCGAGAAATTTGGTCACTTTGGTGCCGATGAGTTGCTCCCCATTGTCGCATACAATTTTGGTAGGCATCCCGAATCGACATATAATGTGATCCCAAATGAAGTCTATGACTTCTTTTTCTCTGACTTTCTCGAAAGCTTGTGCTTCAACCCATTTAGAAAAATAATAAGTCATAAACAAAATGAATTGAGTTTTACCTGGGTCCGATGGGAGAGGGCCGACGATGTTCATTTCCCATTTCATGAACGACCATGGGAAGAGGGTCGGCTTGTTTGATGGCTTGATTTTATCGGGGTTGATCCCAATCCCCCGATTCGATACCATGAAGTTGAGGAATTTTCCCGAGCCGACCCCGAATGCGCACTTTTCTGGGTTGAGTTTCATGTTGTACTTTCTTAGTATGTCGAAGGTCTCCTGCAGATGTTTCAAATGGTCCTCTGCTCGTAGCGACTTAACTAACATTTTATCAATATAAACTTCCATAGATTTACCTATTTGTTCTTCGAACATTCGATTTACTAGGCGTTGGTAAGTAGCACCGACATTTTTTAGTCTGAATGGCATTACGTTATAACAATAGGTGTCGTATTTAGTGACGAATGAAGTCCTTTCCTGATCCTCCGGGTTCATTTGTATTTGATTGTACCTGGATTAGGCATCGAGAAAACTGAGGATCTCATGGCCAGCTGTTGCATCGATCATGCGATCGATATTTGGCAGAGGGAAAGAATCCTTAGTGCATGCCTTGTTTAAATCCTTATAATCTACGCACATTCTAAGTGTATTTCACTTATTAGGTACTTCAACTATGTTTGCTAACCATTCGGGATACTTTACCTCCCGAATGGATCCTGTTTTGAGAAGTTTGGTTACCCCGTCTTTGATGAATGCGTGATTTACCTCGGACTGGGGCATTCTCTTTTGTTTTATCGGGCGAAACTTCGGGTCCAAGCTTAGTCGATGTGTAGTGATCTCCGGTGGGATCCCTGTTATATCGAGATAGGACCAAGCAAAACAATCTGTGTTTTCTAAAATAAATTGAATAAGTTTTTACATGAGCTCAGGAGTCAATCCCATGCCCAGGTATACCTTTCGTTCAGACGAGTTTTCAATCAGAATGATTTGTTCCAGCTCTTCGACTGTCGATTTGGTGGCGTCGAAATCATCGAGAATTATGAAGGTCCGGGGGATCTAGTAGTCATCGTCCTCGTCCGTTCCCTTCTTCTCCGACTGAGTCGAGGTCGGTGCTTGTGGTTGCTATTTAGCCTCCTACTTTCCTTTGGACTCCGATCCCTTGTTGACAAGAGTGTCGATATCGATATTACTTCATAGACCGCAAACATCTCTTTGGCAGCATGTTGCTCCCCATACACCATTGTTACTCCCTCCGGTGTTGAGAACTTGATAACTTGGTGAAGAGTTTAAGGGATCGCCCTCATGTTATGAATTCAGGGCCTTCCGAGCAGGGCGTTGTATCTCATATCTCCCTCGATTACGTGAAAATTTGTTTCTTGAATGGTCTCGGCTACGTTTACTGTCAAGATGATTTCGCCCTTAGTAGTTTCACTCTATATGTTGAAACCATTGAGAACCCGAGTTGCGGGCACAATCTGATCCTGCAGGTCGAGCTGCTCCACGAACCTCGATCGAATAATATTGGTCGAGCTTCCTGGATCAATTAAAACATGTTTAACCTGGATTTTATTCATAAGAATAGAGATTACCAATGCATCGTTGTGGGGTTATAAGATCCCATCTGCTTCCTCGTCATTGAAAGACAAGGTCCCTTCTTGTATATAGTCTCGAGTTTGTTTCTCCCTGGTGATCGACACCTTGGTGCGCTTGAACATGGGACCCTGTGGAATATCGACTCCACCAACGATCTTGTGAATCACGTGTCGTGGTTCTTCTTGTTCGCTCTTCATGTTGCGTACCTATCTCTAGCATGGTTGCTCAAAAACTCTTGAATATGGCCCTCGATCAATAGACGGGCTACCACCTCCCTTAGCTGTCTACAACCCTCGGTTCTATGACTATGAGTACCATGGAATTTGCATATTTGATTAGGGTTCCTTTTGGATCGGTCTGTAGGGGTCTAGGCCATCTAGTATCCTTGATTTGCACAATGGCTGATACAATACCCGATGCGTCAATGCTGAAGTTGTATTCTGATAGTCGTGGTACTTCTGTGGGCTCGACATGTTTATCGAAGGCACTTTTACTCATGAACCCTCGGGAGCTCTGTCTTCGATCATTCGTTCGATCACTTCGAACATGGTTACTTCCTAGACAGTTGTTTATATGATCGGCGTTGTATGGTTGATACCGATCTTTGTCCGATCGGGATTCTCTGTCGATGTCCCGTTGAATTCTGCCAACGGGCCTGTTTGGATAAACGGAACCGAAAGGGGTCCCCAACTGATCATCCTCGGCCCTGATTTTTGACTGGTGCCGATTATGTACATCGACCCAGGTCACTGGTGGATACTCAATTAAATTCTGCTTTAGCTGCCGTAATTCAGCCCTCGAGCTAGGGTGCCATTAAATTGACTCATACTATAATAATGAAGTATAAAGCAAACTGATGAACAAGAGAGTGTGAGAGAAAAAAAAGAGTGTTATATTTCTTTGATATGCGAGAATAATGCGTCCTACAAATGATTTGAACCCCCTTTATATAATAGGGGAATTCTACTTATGGTACAATTCTAATTACAAAAGGAAATCCCGTGATTAGCTATATAGTCGTTCTTGATTCGATCCGTTCCGAGATTTCCGCTATGATCTTCGATCAGTCACGAATATCTCGCATTTCTGTAATTATGTTATCTTCGGTCTTGTTCGATGTCTACCTTATTTTTGTTTAACCCAAAAAATAGCTTTCAAGGACAAAGCAATAATTCTGTATGACGGGCCACAAGCCACCGATTCAATCCGAAAGATATATTTTTTGTTAAAACAACGTGATAGAGAAGTGAAAAATAAATTCAATGACAGACAATATGATAAAAGTAAATCATAGAAGAAATAATTATTATTCAAAAGTACCAAAGTACGCGATGCCAAAGTCTGGGATATCAGAAGTCAAAATAGATGCAAATACGCCAATGGAGACTCTCCGGTTTAATACTTTACCATATATTGCTGGGTCAAATGTGCTTGACATTTTCTTTTTCCCAATTAACTCACATTCAAAGTATTGGTGCTAGCACGCTCTACTTCCAATCAAGAGGTTGTGAGTTCGAGTCAATCCAAAAGTAAGGTGGGAAGTTTTTGGAGGTAAATATGCCAATAGTCTATTGGAAAATGTCTTTCTACCCTTAAAATAGAAGTAAAATATGCGTACACACTATCTTCCCCAGATCCCACTTGTGAATTATACTTGATTGTTGTTATTGTTGTCAAAGTATTGGATCGAAATGTCAGAAGTAGTTGGTAGTTTGTTTAAATCTCTCTCTCTCTCTCAATTTTATTAACAAAAATAAAATCTTTCTCCTGTGTTTGACTTGTAATTAAATTATATATTCATTTGTTTATTTAGAAATCAAAATACAGAACTACTAGTTATTTGGACCAACTTTCAAGTAGAAAGAGTGAAATTGAAGGAAGACAATTAATTAGGGTATTTATGGGATCTTTACCCAAAAAATAGTCGGAAATAGATTAATTATTTACTTTTCTTGCCGATATACATGAATTATGCGTGGTTACAATATGAAATGTACGTATATTATACGTTTGCCAACTATTTTTAATGTAAGTGTTGGGCGAACGGTTATTTACATAATTCGTTTATTCAAAAATAAAAAGAATCCTAGCTCGCAGCTTGCCTCCAATAGGTATTGGATCCTTGACATGGGCCTAATCTAATGCTTGCTAACCAACAGCCCAATCTTTCGAATTACTCAAGGAATTTTGGAGCATTTGCACCTATACCCGCTTTTTGGGCCACGTTTTAATTTATACCCGTTCTGTAAAAAAAAATTACAAATGTACACATTTTTCGCATAAACTTCAGGCATATGGACCTGAAGTAGCAAAGGCAATCACACAAATTTCAGCATTCTAGGAGACGGGCTTGAAGTTGTTTGTAATTGCTGAACTTAAGCATTCTACTACATGAAGTTATGTTCTCTATTTGCTATACTTAAGCATGTTTTAGCTGAAGTTTTGTCCTGGATTCAATAGTTTTGTCGTAAAGCTTTTTCAAAAACTTCAGCAGAAGATACTGAAGTTGTTTAGTTTATTTGTAAAAACTTCAGCACTAAATAAGCTGAAGTTTTGTCCTGGATTCATTAGTTTTGTCATAAAGCTTTTCAAAAACTTCAGTAGAAGCTGCTGAAGTTATTTAGTTCATTTGTAAAAACTTCAGCACTAAATAAGCTGAAGTTTTGTCCTGGATTCATTAGTTTTGTCATAAAGTTTTTTCAAAAATTTCAGAAGAAGATGCTGAAGTTATTTAGTTCTTTTGTAAAAACTTCAGCACTAAATAAGCTGAAGTTTAGTTTTGTCATAAAGCTTTTCTAAAAACTTCAGCAGAAGATGCTGAAGTTATTTAGTTCATTTGTAAAAACTTCAGCACTAAATAAGCTGAAGTTTTGTACAGGTAGCCGAAAGAAGGAGCGCCTGAAGTTGTAAAACTTAGGGTATAAGTTAAATAATTTTAAAAATATGGGTACAGGTTAAATGGGGGCGACCAAATAGGGCGCCCCGTGCAATTTTTACAGGGTTTTTTACATGAAAAATTGGCATCCTATAACAACACATAACATGAATTGGCAATTTTTTATCCTTATATTAGGTTTGGCAAAGATAGCCCCAAACTTTGGCATTATATATCCAAATCCTAAAAAAGTTACTCTATTATATATTCTCTCGCAAAAAAAAAAAAAAAAACTACACGCTTATTTTGGCTTCCCTCTCCCTTTCTCTCCTTGTATTTCTTTTACTATCTCTTCTCTTTCACTCTCATAGTTTATCAAATTTTCTTGCAAATTATGCAAAAATAAAATAAAAATCAATGGGATGAAAAGGTAAGGTTGATCTCACATCAGAGAAAATCAAAAGCAAAAACTAAGAGAGAAAAAATACATTTCAACTTTGTTTTTCTTCCCCCTTCGTTTTTTGGTTGGATTGAACGAGTGGGTGTGATTGAAATTTGTTGAAAATACCTAAACGAGTCCATATACAAAATTTGAGCAAGATTAGAAGTGATTTAGACTGGTTTCAGGTAAAAAAATCAAACCTAAAAATCTAACAGCGACATGTGTATATCACGTATTATATCGTGTACGTCAGTGTATATCACACACAAGTTTTTAAGGACATCTGTATATATCACTTTGTATATCATGTATACAACACAATTCTTTTATGGACGTCTATGTATATCACATTGTCTATCGTATATAACACAAATATTCATAGATATATACATGATATACATGAGATATCACTAATATACATGAGATATATTGTACACTGATATATACAAAAAAGAAAAGAAAATATTGATATACATCTTAATATATACAAAGACGGAAAATAAAGGTGAGATATACATTTTGATATACACATTACTTGATGTGTTATACATAGTGATATCAAACAACACAATTATTTTTGTGTTACACACTTAGATATAAACACAACTATATTTGGCAAACACTTATATTGATAATTTCGTATTTTAAATATAACAAAGAAGAAAATCAAAGTGTTTTCATGAGCTCTCGGCGTAAATTAGCGTGATTGCTATCTTGCGCATTCAGCCATGGGAGGCAGAGGAAGACCTAGGAAAAATAGTACGAAGGTTCCACTAGCGGAATTCATCACATCGGCGAGTCAGAAAGGAGAAACAGAGAAACAAATGTCACCACAAGGAGGCCTAATTCGTGAGAAGGAATTGAACTACTCGAAATCAAGTGGCGAACTGATAGTAAGTGCTGCAAATGCATATCAAAGCTCAGGAAATGGAAGGAAAGACAAGCAGGTAGAAGGAAAACAAATTGAAGATCAAGGATCGAATGGTAAAAGGAGTGTAATGGATGTAGGGGTAATTGCTAGCCCTAGCAATAACAGGAAGCAATTAACAGAAATTGGGGGAAATGCTGGCAACAATCTACAAAAGGAAGGATTAAGTGTTCCAGTTCAAACGAACACAAATCCTAAAGGAATTGAACGAGCTGGGTGTGAGAATTTTAAGGCAGTTGATACAAAAACTACTAGAATGAAATCGTGGGCAACTTTAGTAGCGGGGAATACCTATGCAACTAGGGGAATGGGACTCACTTATGTACCTCCAATGATACAAAATGGAGAGAAAATAATTGAGCTACAACAAGAGAAAGTTGAGAAGGAAACAGAGAAGTGGAGGAAGGCAGTAATCATGTATGCCCAGGCTGTAAAGTTGACTCGTACTTCTGTCACGGGAAGGTCAAGGGATCAGGTCCCTAAACTGTTTCTTGTGGATCCAAGAGTATAATGCCCAGACTTATTTGAGTTCATGCTGAATGATTATGCCAGACATGCATCAGGTCCTTTATCTGGTTCTTCACAGAAAGTTTGTTAGACATCAAAACATACCACTAACCCATCAGTGTTCCCTATGATATCTTCACTGATCACCGGAATTACAACACATATTCAGGCAGAAAGACCTCAATTTGCGCCAGCGTAGGTGGTTGGAATTACTCAAGGATTATGACATCACCATATTATACCACCCGAGAAAGGCCAATGTGGTGGCCGATGCCTTGAGTTGCCGGGCGGAGAGTTTGGGGAGTTTGGCATATCTTCATGTAGTTGAGAGGACCTTAGCCTTAGATGTTCAGTCTTAGCCAGTCAGTTCGTGAGATTGAATCTTTCTGAGCCCTGTCGGGTATTTGCTTGTGTGGTTGCTCGATCTTCCCTTTACGACCGCATTCGGGAGCGCTAGTATGATGATCCTAACCTTCTGGCTCTTTAGGATAGAGTTCGGCGGGGTGATTCCAGGGATGTGACCATAGGTGATGATGTCGTGATGAAGATGCAGGGTCGTATCTGCGTTCCCAATGTAGATGGACTTCGTGAGTTAATTCTTGAGGAGGCCCATAGTTCGCGGTATTCCATCCATCCGGGTACCGCGAAGATGTACCAGGATCTGAGATAGCACTATTGGTGGCGAATGATGAAAAAAGATATAGTGGAGTTTGTAGACAAGTGTCTCAATTGTCAGTAGGTCAAATGTGAGCATCAGAGGCCGGGAGGGTTACTTCAGCAGATTGAGCTTCCAGAGTGGAAGTGGGAGCAGATCACCATGGACTTTGTGGTTGGACTTCCTCACACTTTGAAGAAGTTCGATGCTATTTGGGTGATTGTGGATCGGCTGCCCAAATCAGCCCATTTCATCCCAGTGTTGACTACATATTCCTCCGAGAGGTTGGCTGAGATTTATATGAGGGAGATTGTTCGCCTCCACGGTATTCCAGTATCTATCATTTCAGACAAAGGTACACAGTTCACTTCACGGTTCTGGAGAGTCCTTCAGCAGGAGTTAGGCACCAGGGTGGAATTGAGTACATCCTTTCACCCTCAGACGGACGGGCAGTCCGAGCGCACGATTCAAATTCTCGAGGATATGCTCCGTGCCTGTGTGATGGATTTTGGAGGGTCATGGGACCGATACTTGACACTTGCGGAGTTTGCTTATAATAACATCTACCAGCCATCATTCAGATGGCGCCGTATGAGGCTTTGTATGGTAGGCGGTGAAGGTCTCCAGTGGGGTGATTTAAGCCGGGCGAGGCCCGATTGTTGGGTACAAATTTGGTTCAGGATGCCCTGGATAAGGTGAAGGTGATTAAGGAGAGACTTCGCACAGCTCAGCCCCGGCAGAAGAGTTATGCAGATCGGAAGGTTCGTGACTTGGAATTTATGGTAGGTGATCGGGTTTTGCTTCGGGTATCGCCTATGAAGGGCGTCATGAGGTTCGGGAAGAAGGTAAGCTGAGTCCGAGGTTTATTGGCCATTTTGATGTATTGCATCGGGTTGGGGAGGTTGCTTATGAGTTGGCCTTGCCTCCCAGCCTAGAAGGTGTTCATCCGGTATTCCACGCCTCCATGCTCCGGAAGTATCACGGTGACCCGAGTCAAGTTTTAGATTTCAGTTCAGTCCAAATGGACAAGGATCTATCATATGCTGAGGAGCATGTAGCTATATTGGATAGGCAGGTTAGGAAGCTCAGGTCGAAGAATATTGCCTCAGTCAAGGTTCAGTGGAGGGGTCATCTGGTCGAGGAGGCGACTTGGGAGACCGAGCAGAAATGCGGAGTCAGTACCCTCATCTTTTCACATCTTCTGGTATGTTTCTATACTTGTTCGAGGACGAACAATTTTCTTAAGAGGGGGAGAATGTAACGACCCGGTCGGTCGTTTTGAGAGTTAGCGCCCCGAACCCTTAATAACTGTTTCTCCCATGTCTATTTCTGCTTTTGGGACTTGTCGGAATGTTGAGTGGTGAGATTCGGAAGGATTTTGAACACATAGTCCATAAATGTGAAGTTTAACTTTAGGAATTGGGATGTAGTTAGAACTGTGTGAAGACGGATCCGGAATAGAATTCCGTTGACTCCGTTAGCTCCGTTGGGTGATTTCGGGGTTAGGAGCGTGTTCAGAATGTGTTTTTGAGGCCTGTGGTGGATTTAGGCTTGAATTGGCGAAAGTTAGAACTTTCGCGATTTCAGCCGATAGGTGAAATTTTGATATCGGGCTCGGAATGAAATTCCGGAAGTGACAGCAGGTCCGTAGTGTCATTTATGACATGTGTGTAAAATTTGAGGTCATTCGGACGAGTTTTGACGTGTTTCGGCATCAGATATGAGTTTTGGAAACTTCATAAGTTCTTAGGCTTGAATCCATGCATAATTGGTGATTTTAATGTTATTAGATGTGCTTTGAAGGCTCGACTAAGTTTGAATAAAGTATTAGGACTGGTTGGTAAGTCTGGTTGAGGTCCCGGGAGTCTCGGGGATGTTCGGATGCTCAACGGGTGATTTTGGAACTTAGAGAACAGCTGAACCATTGCTGGTTCTGGTGTTCCACACCTGCGGACGGGGAACCGCAGGTGCGGACACGCAGGTGCGAAGTAGGGCTCGCAGATGCGGATTTTGGGCAGGGCTGCTAGTGGTCGCAGGTGCGGTCTGGGTTCCGCAGGTGCGGGATCGCAGATGCGGCCAAGTCACCGCAGGTGAGGCCCCAGCCATGTTAAGTGAAGTTCCGCACCTGCGATAGATTTTCCGCAGGTGCGGTCCGATAGTCGCAGGTGTGTAATCCCTGAGTTGTTTATACAAAAATCCGAGGATTTGAAATTCATAACTCCAAAAATGATTTAGAGCTCAGGTTTTGGCGATTTTCAGTGGGTTTCGAAGAGGAGAATCATAGGTAACATTTTCTAACCTAAATTCACTTGTATACCATTAATCTCTATCAATTTCCTCAATATAATCAATGAATTTGGATGAAAAATCATGAAATTGGGATGAAACTTCCCCAAGTAGAAATCTGAGGATTTAGGGATATTTAGACGTCGGATTTTGATAATTCTTGATCGAGTGAGTTTGTGAGTGAATGGGTGTTCAGAATTTATAATTTTTGTTCGTTTCCGAGACGTGGGTCCGAGGGACTTTTTGGGTAAATTTTTTAATTTCGCGTATTAGCTTCGAACTTATTAGCTATTTTGGTTCATTGAGTTGATATTTACTTTATGCAATCGAATTGACTAGATTTGGGCCACCCGGAGTCGGATACTCGTGGCAATAGCGTGATTTTGAGTTGAGTAGCGCAGTCGAGGTAAGTGGCTTGTCTAACTCTGTGTTGGGGATTTTCCCTAGGTTGTTTTGATACTGTTTTGTTGCTTGGTCGCCGTATACGTGAGGTGACGAGTATGTATACGGACTATTGTTGTTAAAACTCTATTTTTCCTCCACGACATAAATCATTTTCATTCCTATTTCATTGTTCCTGTATTAACCGTGTAGTGTAGATTAGGAATGAGTATGTCTACCTGTCTTACTTGAGTTTCTCCTATTTGTTACTATTTGTACCGTGTTTAGGTAGTTTTATCCGTATTTTCCTGTGATTTCTTCTTGGACTGTTCAAATAAGTTGTATCCGGTATTCATTGCATTGCATATTTAAATTGGGACTACGGACGAGATTCCGGGAGCTTTCCCCCTGTACTGCATAGCATATTTAAATTGGGACTACAGACAAGATTCCGGGAGCTTTCCCCCTGTACTTCATTGCATATTTGCTACTGTGATATATGTTGTGCTGAGACGAGGGCTCCCTTTTACTAATTCTTTCAGCTTACTGTTCTACTGTTTTGCCTTAGCTTATTATATCTCTTTGCTTAGATTTTTAACTGTTTTACTATAAACATCCTATAGAGCCTTAACCTGACCTCGTCACTACTTGACTGGGGTTAGGCTTGGCACTTATTGGGTACCAATTGTGGAGTACTCATGCCCTTTCCTGCGCATGTTTTCCATGTGCAGATCCAGGTCCCAACATCCAGTACCGAGGCTAGGAGTATCACTAGCAGCTGCCAGGAGACCGCGAGGTAATTCTGCTGCGTCCGCAGAATCCCACGAGTCCCCTTCTACTCTAGTATAGGATTAGTTGACTTATGTATTTTTCCAGTATTTCATTGTATAGAGCTACATTTAGTACAGAGCTTGTGACTGTCGTGACGTTCCGGATTTTGGGAAGTAAAATTTTTTGTGCCGAGCGGCTGAGTTATTTCTTCTTCTGTTCATTAAGTTATTACATTGCTTTTATTTTTCGCAAGTTTTTAGGCTTACCTAGTCGTAGAGACTAGGTACCGTCACGAGACCGTTTGAAGGGTAATTCGGGTCGTGACATGTTCTAAACTCTCGTGTATGGTCATCGTCAATGTCTTGTATTTGAAAGTGAACTGTCTGTCTTTTTCAATCCCTGATTAGGTTCTAAACTCTCATGCATCTTCTGAATTGAAAGTTCAACTTTGGTCAAATTTGCTCTCAACTAGCATGGAACAATGTATACCTTAGTCCTTAGTGTATGGTCGACCTCTTCGTAATTTTTAGGATCATAAATAATAATTGATACGTTTAAGAATAATTTAGTAATTAACATGAACAACGACTGTGTACCTGTTAACTACAGTAAAAAAATATTGCATTAATCAACAAGAATTTGCCACAAGTCACTTCATACACAAATTAGCAGTAGTTTTTAGGAGTTAAGAAACTTGTCTATTTATTTTCACTAGACTAGTTGGATCAATCCACATGGGCGACCTACGACCCAGACTCATTATCTCACAATAAGCATTTCTAGAAAGCGGATTACATTATTTTTTTCCGGGTCAAAATGACGAAAGCATACGCGAGGATTAACATTTTGCTTGGTGTTCTTTGTAGGTGAGTTTAATATAGTGTGAAAATCTTTTCTAAAATTAGACGTTGTCGCAATTATATAAGTTGCAACTAGTGACATGGGTATGATTTGCGATATTTGTAAGAAGATGGATGAGATACCTGTATAATCCACTATTTGGAGAAAGATATTTTCGACAATTTAAGGTTGTATGAAATATAATTAAATAACAAATAAATGCCTTCACTCAAGCCTCAGCCATTCATAGCAGATAGGAAAAATGGATATTTAATATCACTATCGTATAGAATACAAAAATTTAACATTAATTGATGATGGGAGACGTACGCCTTTCTTGAATGTTATTTTCTTTATCAAGTATTTTCTTTTCCATTATTTTGTGCAAGATACTCCAAAAAAAGACAAGTACAATGATACCTTATTATAATAATCTTATTTATTCCGAATATTTTTAATGTTATAATAAAATATTGTTATATAAAATATATATTATAATATAACATAAAACTTAATTTCATAGAAGTTTGATTTTTATAATAAAATATTATTAAATAAAAATATTATAGATTTAAATAAAACAAGTGGAAATCTACTTGACAAATTCACGGGTGCAATTAGTACATTGTTCCTCTTAAAAGAATTTTCACTTTTAAAATTGTTTACCGATGCGTTTGTCGTCCATTTTAACCTTTTGTGGCGTGAATACCTATGATATTTAATTTGTGAGGTGCAACTTTAGGTCATGAGCCATATCCATTAAATCTAGGGGCGCTCCTCGAGTGGTTATTTATGGTTAATGGTTAGGCCTAACAGTTATAAGTTTATAAATATACTCTCTTCGATTTATAATAAATGATTAATTTTTTTTTTGTGTTCAAAATAAGTGTACAGTTATATAATCAAGAAAAAATTTAATTTACTTTTACAAAATAATTCTTATGTACATATTCTTAAAAGGTTTTCTTACTCCTTATATTAAATGTTTAATTAGGAATAATTTAATCATAGTAAGTATTTTTGTATAGAATTTAATATTTTCTTAATGAGCGTACTAAAAGTAAACTGGTCACTTATTGTGAACAAGAGGAGACAATAATTTACTAGTCATCAAATAAAACATTGACAGATTGATATCGGATAATAATTAACAAGCGTTATCGAACGATTTATCGATTGAACTAAATAGACAATAAAAGATAAGTAGAGAACTAGAAAATTTATCATTTTCCCACATAAATCATGTGCTAGATTATAAAGACAACATCTTTTTACCTCATCCTTTGATTTTTTTTGACAATTACAACTAGCTCAACCATAAAATCCATCACTATTGTATTTATCCAAGTTCTTTCTTTCAATTACTTGACAAAAATTCTTCAACAACCTTAGTCAGCTTAGTAACTGAATTTTCCTTACACTACAAGAATACTAAATAAGAAACTAAGAATTATTTTAACCAATCCGATAAGTGCTGGCAACTGAAGTCTAATCTGTCAGAAAGCTGATTTGAATCAGTACCAACATTTGAAATTAAAGTTGTATGCAGACATTTGATAAATTAAGGGTGCATATCGATTGCTATTGAGATTTGATAAATTTAAGACTTAGATTCTATGCCGCAGGGATTCAAAAATTACTTTATATATATTGGGGTAAAAGTATAAATATAAGAATAATTAATTGGTTAACAGTTTATCTTATAAGAAAATTGAATAATCCGCCTTAAATTGTTAAGCTGTTAATTATTTAATCCGTTCACCAACCATTAATCCGATAACCCGATACCAGTAAGCCAATAAGTCATTTTCAGTTCGGTTAATGATTACTGATCGGTTTTGAACAGCCCTAAGTACATCTCTATAATATCGTCGTTGTATAATAGCCATTTATTATAAAAGCGAATTTTTTTATACAATCAATTTCCATATCATATTATAATATATCTTCTCTATAACAACACACTTCGGTATAACATTAAAAAAAAATCCAGCACCATTGAAGCAGTTATAGAAATGCTTGGCTGCATTCTTTTTTTTTTTCCATCCATTTTTATAAATTGAAAATTGATCATATGACCATGACTAACCATAACTCATGTTGTTCTTATACCGCACTCCTCAGTTCTTACTTTCTAAACATTATTACTTGTGTTTTATGAGAACAGTTCCATTGACAAATTACTACAATTAGTACAGAGAACAGCGTACTAAAAGAAAAATGAATCGCGTAATATGTGTACAACTAATAATATATGATACCAGTAGAAAAATATATACTCCCTCCGTTGATTCCTCTTAACAAATAATAAATAAAGTGTATAGGAGAGACGAAATCACATTGAAAGGCCCTTAAATTTATTTTATAAAATATTTACACTAACAATAAATTTTGTTTTTTAAAAAACAAACAAATCATTTAAGATTACAAAAAAAACGAATTTCACAAAAAAGAAGAAGAAGAAGGACACAAAAAATAAAGCGTTGGACTATCGGATGTTGAGGTCCAGAAATCATCACAAATAAGAAAAGGAAATAAACGTACAAAACATAATAACTTAAGTTTTGAGCATTCACGGTATCAGAAAGATTTACTCCTTCTGATATTTTTAATGATAATCGTAATTCATTATATTAAGTAGCACATTGGTGAATATCTAAAACAAATTGTAAAACCTAATATAATATGTCGAATTACACTAAAAGAAAATCGGTGCATGAATGCTTTTGTGTTCATGTAGTTTTAGAGAATATTGTAAAAAAAACTCATTATGTTATCGATATATATAACTTAATTCCCATATAAAAGGGATAAAATTGAAATTGAAGAATGAAGCAAATATACTCATTAACGAGGGGAAAAAATATATAATTGATAAATTTATTGGTATAAAATTATCTCAATCGAGAAACAAAAAAGTATACTGTAAGTCTTTTCTTTATATTAATTATTTATATAAATTATATAGTAGTATATAATAATAATAATAATAATAATAATAATAATAATAATATGAAGAAGAAGAAGAAGAATTTAAAATAAATTTAGGGCCTTCAAATTTTGGGGCCTAAGGCAACGGCCTCACGACCCAAAGCCTTAGAGTTGTCCCAGAAAATACGTAATTTATCATAATACTCATATTAATTGATACATATTTACAATAAATTTAAGAAAATAATTTACAATAAGTAATTAATATTGTGAATATAAGAAAATTATTTTTTTTATCCTTTCTTGATATTCTAAAAGTAACAAATAAAAGTGTAAATTAATTTTTAAAATAATGTACTAAGCAAAAAGTAAAGGGAGGGAGTATAATCAAAAGGCCGAATCCTGCTAGTAATTTCGCAACAATTTCCTTACTCACCTACCTGACAGCTTAATTAAAGCACATAAAATAGTAAAAAAATGCAAGATCCACGTTTGCTCTGCATGTATGCCACGTGTGCTATTAATCAAACTTTTCTACTCGTTACGGTCCGTTTGCCACGGCAATCCAACGGTTATACATTATCCAGAAATAAAAATTGTGGGACAGCTATTCACCGGTTGAGTCGCCGACGGTTCCTATCTTCACACTACACACAGTTCCCGAAGTGTACGAACGCGCCTTCTGTACTGGATTACTGAGCCACATGTGATGACTTGGAGCCACCTCATATGCTCTCTTTCCCTCGATTTTGAGTTGTTTCTACTAGATCTTCTCGTGTACTACACTTTTAATTTTCATAATATATTATATTATATTTTTTTAATAAATATAATATATAGATAAGATGTATTGTTTGTAATTATTTTATGATATTAAGTGTTATTAATATGAAGAATAAATTTATATTATTATAAAAATAAGTATATTTATATAATTATTATGTTAAAAAATAGAACAAAAAATAAAATAGATTATTTAATAATAAAAAGTATAAGATAAGAAGAAAAAATCAGATAACGATGGAATTATACCAAATTAAGCATTAAAAATGACAATTTTCATTGTTATACAATAATAAATTTAACAATATGGTAACTATAAAAAAAATATTATATTTAAAATAGTAACACAATATATAGTACAATACTAGTTAACAACCATTCAAACAAACTTTTAAATAACACAATTCTCAGCACAATATTTACGGAACAATTAAAATATTAATAAAAAATGTAATTCCAAATATAAAATGGCAATTTTCGTGACGCCAAATAAATCGGGATAAAGTAAACATTACCTATCCATTTCTCCTCACTTTTTAAACTTATGTTTTATAATATTTAATTCAAAAAAAAGATATAAATATATATGAAAAGTTCTTTCATTTTTAAAACTTGACAACCTTTTAAAGCAATTAAAAAAAATAGGATAAATGAATTAGAGCGGTATTTGAAATAAGTGGTTTTAACTTTTAAGTGTAGTAAAAGTTGGGGACGTCAATTTTAGAATAACTCAGTCAAAAAGAACACGTTTAAACTCATGAAAATTAGGAAGGAGTCAAAAAGGAAGAGACCAATATGCAAACAGTCAAAAGTGTGGATAAGAACGGGAAGACTGGGCCAATGGGCCTCAGTACTCTCTCTCCTCACGTCTAAACCAACAGACACGTCACCTCCCTAAAAAAGAGACAGACACGTCACCTCCATATTCACCATTATCACTACTCTTGGTCCTGGATAAGAATCCCCCACCCCCACCCCCAATATGATTTATTTACCACACCATTATAAATCCCTCTACTATCTACGTCCATTTCATATTTCATATTCTCCCTTTTCACAACATTTATTCGATATTAAGTAAATTGTCTCATTCCCATTTTGGTTCGCTGTATTTGTTTGAATTGTTGCAATTTATTGATTAACCTTAGATATTTCTGTAATTCCTATTGTGGGCATATATTTCAATGGCTACTGCTATGGGAATGTTGGGAGGTATTGGGGGTTGTGGTGCCGCCTCTGCATCTTTGTTTCGTTTGAGGAACATATCAAAGAAGAAGACCAAAAATAACAAAAATGGATTTAGGGTTTCTTGTGTATCCTCTACCGTTGCTGATCCGTACAAGACGTTGAGGATTCAACCCGGTGCCTCTGAATCTGAGGTCAGAAAGGCCTTTAGACAGCTTGCTCTTAAGGTATTTCTTTCTTCTTACAAATTCCACATCTGGATTGTTAATTTATTCATACCGCAACCAATATAAATATTTACTTTTATATTAAATTACGGCGTTCAAGCTAGTGTTTTTAAACCCGCATCCAATTTTTCGTTTTAATCTGGAAATTTTTATCAAGGAAAATTTATGGCAGTTTGATTTGTTTATTACTTATTTTTATATGCCTACTATAAAATGTTAGTGATTAATATGATGTGCTTAATTGAATTTCAGTATCACCCGGATGTATGTAGAGGAAACAATTGTGGCGTTCAATTTCACCAAATCAATGAAGCGTACGATGTAAGTTTTCCTGCATATTACTTAGTTCTCATGTTGATCCATTTAATTTATTTCTGCTTTTGGGTTGCTTTAATTTAATTATAATATGTGAACAGTGTTTTGTGTGGAGTAATTTCTAATTCAAGTAGGATGAATTATGTGGTGTCTTTTTTTCCAATTTTAAAGTAGAGAACATAAAGAATATGAAAGAGCTAAACTTTTCTTGAGAACACATCAAAGCGGTGGACCCTTAACTTGTAGAGCTTGAATGGAATATGACTTTTTTCATAAACAATGGCTTTACTTGGTACTCCCTCCGGTTTTTGGTGGTCCAGAATAGTTAATTTTTCTAAATTTTAAGAATGAATTTATTATTTTTTCCTCCACATTGTTCCTAGAGTAAATGATGTTTGAGTATGGTCAATTTCACGTGTTAGTTGAGTATCAACCACTCCACTTTTTGGTTTTACAAACGTAACATACGTAGCAAAGTCTCTTTCACTAGTGTGAAAACTGCCAATTACCTGATGTAATGTCACTATCTTTATTGCGTAATGAACTTGTACAAGTGGTTTTACTCTTTAATTATCAGGAATTTGTATTTTAAATGTATATCTTTGTCATTAAATTGGTCTGTGATTAATTAACCTTTGAGGGGCCGTTTGGTACCTGGGATAAGGATAATAAATCCTGAAACATAATTTGTGATTAATTTTATCCCATGTTTAGTAGCTAATTATAGGAAATTTTTACACTTAAATGGTGGAATTAGTCCAATCGGATATCTCACTATTGTACAAACGACTACGCCTTGTTTGGAACTTGGATGTAAGTGATGCTATGTCTAATTTGCATTAGAACTGTGTATCTATCCATTAAATGGAGCAGTGATTAATTACTTTCTACACTTAAAATCTCTTTTTTCTGATGGGGTGTGTGTTTTGTGGTGCAGGTTGTGATGAGTAACTTGAGGGGTGAAACAATAGCAGAGATGGAGATATATGAGGAATATGATGACAGTAATGATGAATGTATGAGAGGAATGAATGAACCAGATTGGGACATGTGGGAAGAGTGGATGGGATGGGAAGGTGCTGGCATTCGTGACTATACTTCTCATATTAATCCTTACATCTAATCTTAATGACTTTGGATTTGGAAATCATCTATTTGTCGAAAATCCAAAATTCAAAAACCCACCCATCTTTGATAAAATCAAGAATGGTTCGAGGTTTCTGTACATAATTCAAGAAGTGGGGAGAATTCTTATGTACATAGTTGGGACTTTCTCCTTATTAACTGTGATGATGTGATATGCGTCTCCTTCATAAATAAAGATGATCTTTTTTTATTGAAATTACTGGCATTACCGAGTACAACTTTGTAGTTAGAAACAATGATGATGGTGCCAAGGAGAATAGCTGTTGATGACATGATCAAAATTTGTATCAGTCACGTTGTTATCTTAAAAACTGTTGTGCTATAATTTTTTTGGATGTTGAATGGTTATTCTTAATTATCTGAAAAAATTAAATCACCAAATGAAGTACCCCTATTATAGTTAAAACTGTTGGATGGTGGAAATGTTTGGTCTAATGATTCGAAACTGTTAGGGTTGTTTAGTACAATAGTGAGATATATTATCGGATTAGCTATACGACCTTTCTTATGGGATAGTTGATTCTATTATTTTATTGTAAAAGTTAGCCAACACTTCATAACTTAATGTGGAACAAGTCTCAAAATTTATTTTATCCCATGTACCAAACAACACGACATCACCAAATGAAGTACCACCCCACAATGCTCGACACGCGTTGATCTAGTAAATTAAAAAAATCTCTTTTGATTAATTTTGTGAAAATATATACTGAAATACAACTTAATAATTTTAAATATAATTATTTACATAGAACAAAAATTTTGTACGTACATATCTATAAACAAATTTAATGTTCTGTATGCAGAATAACAGATGTGTACTATTCATTGCAAGACAATTCCTGTTTTACCTCATATCAGATGTGTGTGTATTAGTTTAATTTACAATAACTATAGTCTATGAACAAAACGACCCATTAGTAAATTATATATGATGATAACGACGGTGAAAATGCAAACATGTAAAAAATTGTTCCTTTGCTGGAACAGCTTTCGTTCGGGCATTTCAGAAGTGTTCAACTCTGTGAAGTGCAAGCTGAAGACACGGACGAATTGTAGGATACACATACACTACCAAAATGACTACTACTTTTCCAACAATATTGTCGGTGGTGAATCATAACATCTACTAATGTAAATCCAATTCTCATGTGACAGTCCTGAGATTTGAATCTAAACAATGCAGGTTGTTTCTGCTCATCCAAAATGATAAAAAGTATAATATACAGCACGACCAAATGAAGCAAATCTCATGATTTTAAGTTAATCCACACGTTAATCAGTACTAAACGTGACAAGAAAGGCTACATTCTGCAACAATACAAGCAACGGAGATTCACAATGCAAGTCCAAGAGATTGAATGAATTTCAATATGTTCAACTCCAGCGTCTGTGAAGATAAAGAACACAAACTATGTTATTCCGTTGTGACTGGTTTTGTATGCAATATAACACAAGTTTGTCCAAAAGAGGCATTTAAACATGTCCTCAGAATAGCATGCTCCTAACTCAAAAGCCTGAAGGAACTGGCACAGCAAACTTGATTAAAGTAACTCTTTCTGTGGCGTCCATTATTTAGCTGAAGATGAACCAGCAGAGAGTCTCGCACTCCGTGCCTTATCAGCTTTTTCCAGGTAATCTTGGTGAGATTGTTGCTTGGAGCCTTTCAAAGAAAAAGGAAAAAAGAAGATCCATCAGCTTTCCACCCTTTCCTTGTATCCACAGACAGAGTGGAGTCGTCGGAGCACAAATGTATTTTATAGCTTCTTTAATCCAACAATGCTCCCGCAGCAGATAAAAAGGTTAAGAGGAATACAACAAATGGTCAAACACATCATTCATAGCTCGTAATGTAGTATGATTTTTTCTCTTTCTAAACAGAACAAGGATTGGGAAAAAAGAAAAGCAAAAGGAGGAAAGGAGAAAGGGTAAGAAGCCTCAAGAAGGGTCACACAACAAGCAGAGTAACAAAAAGGTCTTATTTGGATCAGCATGATAGGGCATTCTTCACGCTTTATTATTTATTAATCCATTTCTTTATATTCTAAAACTCGCAGCATTTTTTTTTCTTCACAATACGATTTCAAGAAGTGACATGAAGACCTACATACGATGTACAATAACATTAGTTGCATAAAACTTGGTATCAGAAGCTGAATTGACCATTTGAAATTTGCAGTTACATGTACTCCATACAACAACAAACCCAACAAACCCAGTATAATCTCACTAGTCGGGTTTGTGGAGGGTAGTGTGTACGCAGACCTTACCCCTACCCTGGGGTAGAGAAGCTGTTTCCGATAGAAACTCGGCATCCTTCCCTCCAAGAACTTCCCACCTTACTCTTGGGATGACTCGAACTTACAACCTCTTGGTTGGAAGTGGAGGGTACTTACCACTAGAGCAACCCACTCTTGTCTGGCCATTGCAAGTTATTAAACATCAAAAATAAAGATCATCCAGGCTGAGCAACTTATGATAGCCAAAACTTGTTACTTTGCACTAGCCGCGAGCAAAGAGGTGCATAAATTAGTCATATAGACAGTTATAGAAGATCTTAATTTGCATATCATCCAATGCTTCATCTCTTTTTAATTGATAAAACAAGAAGATAAATCGAAAGGAGAGATCAGATTGCCGGTAAAATGAGCATCAGTGTAGTTAGAGTCTGAAATATCTGCACATCACTTTTCTTACAACAACAACAACAACAACTACCCAGTAAAGTCCCACAAAGTGAGGTCTGGGGAGGTTGATGCGTACGCAGACCTTACCCCTACCCCGATAGGGCAGAGAGGCTGTTTCCAATGGACCCTCGGCTCAGGAAGACAGAAATAAAAACAAAAACAAAACAAGAAAAGACAATTCATTCGTAAACTCCAGCAGAAATCTTTAAAAACAGTAGCATAAGCATAAAAACCCATAAGATAAATGAAATGCAATAGCAACGGCCAGAATCTAAGTCCCGGGGCTAAGATAAATAGCAAGGATAGCATGCGCTCAACAAAAACCGCAAGCCCTCTAAATGTACTCCATACAAATAGATGAAAATTGTACCCTAGCATAATAGGAGTAATAGGCAAACGTAATTGGATAACCATTTTGGATGGCATATGCTTATAACTACTGTTAGGGGTCATTTGGTTACCGGAATAAGGATACTGATCCCGGAACAAAATTAATGTATTTATCCCACTTTTAGTTATAGGTATTAGCAAATACTGGTATAAATTTTATATCAAAAAGATGGTATTAGCTATCCATATATAAGGTGGGATAACTAATCCCATTGGATATCCTTGTCCATCCCACAACCAAACAACCCCTTAGGATTCAAATAAAGCTTGTACATGGCACATCCATTTCCTTTTATATCTTTAGAGTAGTATCTTTTAGTTATCGACATGTGTACAGTTATAAGTTAGTTTCTAGCAATTGATTTGACCTAACCCCTTAGTGACAAAATCCATAGACAGTCAAAAGCAAATAATATTGTTGTATCAGCACACTCCATAGGCCTACATAACCTTATTAACTAGGAACCTCTACAGCAACTATTTAACTAGGGATGAGGGTAGTGCACCTATACCAACAATCTTTTGATAAAGAGCTATGCCAACAATCGTTTCATGAGATGAAGTTATTTAGAACAACTACCGAAAGAGAAATTTCATTTTAAAAGCATCCATTGCTTTCGAATCTTCTCTTACTATATGCAGATTGCCTTCTTATTCCATTTCAGTTAAATGATAAGGAGAGCGTTTCTTTCGTTCCACCTTATTCAGAGTGAATGCATTCCAGCCTTGTCAAACCACCTTACCGACTTGTGCACAGTTATTAAGTTAGTTTCTTGCAATAGATTTGACCCAACCCCGTAACGACAAAATCCAAAGACAGTCAAAAGCAAATAATATTTTTGTATCAGCACACTTCATAGGCCTGCAGAACCTTATTAACTAGGAACCTCTACAACAGTTATTTAGCCGGGGATGAGGGTAGTGCAGCTATACCAACAATCTTTTTGTGAGATGAAGTTATTCAGAGCCACTACCGAAAGTGAAATTTCATTTTAAAAGCATCCGTTTCTCTCGAATCTTCTCTTACTATATACAAATGGACTTCCTGTTTCATTTTAGTTAATGAAAAGAAGAGGGTTTCTTTCATTTCAGCCTTATTCAGGGTGAATAGTATTCCGGACTTGTCAAACCACTTTACCTCATAAAGTCCGTTAATATACAAAAGCTGTACTGCCCATATATTCGGTTTTTTACATACTTGTTTTTACTATAACATAGACACATCCTAACAGCTTCCATTCCTAAGGTAATCAAAGAAAACCCGAACCAAACACTCCCCCTCCACCACCACCATAAAGTACAGAAAAATATCTCTCCTTTATCTTCCTTTTGAAGCAAAACTGAATAATTCAGCAGATGACAGCTCAAAACAACATTTATTTGTTCGTCGTAACAACTAGACGACTTGGAAAATATCAAATAATAAAATCAGCATTTGCTTTATTGCAACAAGCAGGCAAGAAGGGCATTAATTGTTGCCAGTTTAATTTCGTCAACCAGAAAAACAAACAGACCAGCAATGCGAGAATAATAACAATATAAATAAAGGAACAAAATCCACATAAGAGGAGAAAATCAATAAGATGACATAATCTCACAAGAACTAATAATCTTTCAATCCTTAAAGACATTTACGCATTATAAACCACAACACGTTAAATATCTGAGCTTATCCGGTGCTTTTTATAGGAGGATCCGCTTTTTACTTTTCATGTTATAGTAGTCTCAGATCAGCAGCAGGGTAGCAAATAAATGAGATTCAGATTCAAGGGAGGTAATTTGGAAGGCAGAAAAATTACCAACTTCCTATTGAGAAGTGGAATGAAACAGCCCGATTGGAACAATTGGATATTAATGATTCATATATTAGACCCCAATTAGTTTAAGATGGAGACTTAATTAATTGTTGCTATACTGGGCGACTTGGATTAACTTATGTAAAATATTTGGGAAGAAAAATGACGAACCTCGGGTCATAAAGTACCAGGGAACACCAAAGACGACGCTGATGACGGCGATACCAGCTACGACGTGCTTCTTTTCGCCGCTATATAGGACATGCTCCAATTTTGCCCTGAACCCTCCTCCTGCTCCTCCTCCTCCATTCAGTTTCTTCGTCTCACTTCCCGTATCCTTCTCCATTTGTTTGCGCTTACTCCTTTCTCTCTATTTTGCTTAAAACCCTTTAAACCCTATCGATTTTCTTTTGCGAGTATTTCCCTAACAAAGAGTAGGAGTATTCTTTTTTAGTCCGAGCAGGCGGTTGGGCTTGTCGGGCACCCCTTTTCTGGCTGCACGTGTTGACTTGTTCGTGGTGCAACGCTTCATTTTTTTATTTTTTATTTTTCTTTTCTCTCTTTCTAGCAAGAGCTAATATAAGAAAATACTACTCGAGATAGTTTGACTCGGTACGAAGCTTTAAAAGAAAAAATTAAATGGGCCAGATGAGCTTTTGGGGAGCTACAGTAATTACAAGCTTAGCTAGCGTCATACTTGTAGTAGGAGATACCATAGTGACTTGGCTTTGGGGTGGGTTCTCCGTGGACTACTCCCCTTTATTTTAGTAAACGGAAAGTACATCATCTAATTTGAAACGGAGGGAGTAGCAACATATTTTTTACAACTCTCAATTCAATTTACGGAAAATGGTTCAAAATGCCCCTAAACTATTGAAAAATATTTAAAAATACCCTTCATCCACCTATTGGGCTAAATCCATCCACTTTTTCGCCCAATTATATCCTTTGACCGTTACGTCAATGGTTAATTAAAAATAATTATTATTCTTTTTGTAAAACTTAAAAAAGATATTTTGCAAAATATTTTCGTTTTTTTAAACTAATACCAATACTCCACTAATTTAGTAAAGTCTTCTTCTTCTTCTTTTTTCAGTTTTTACAAAAAAATATTTTTCCAGTATTTTTAAAGCATTTTTTTGTAAAAACTGATTTTTTTTTATAAAAACAGAAAAAAATATTTTTAATAAAATATTTTCGTTTTCTAAAACTGAAAAAAATATTTTTAATAAAATATTTTCGTTTTCTAAAACTGAAAAAAATATTTTCAACAAAATATTTCGTTTTAGAAAAATATTTTCTTTTTCATTTTTTTCCAGTTTTGTTTAAAGCATTTCGTATTATTTTCGTTTTTTCATTTTTTTTAAAGAAATAATATTTTCGTTTTTTAAAAAAAATGAATTTTTTTTTAAATGTAAATATTTTATTAAAAACATTTTTTCAGTTTTTTAAAAAAAAAATGCTTTAAAAAAATGGAAAAAAATATTTTTTTGTAAAAACTGAAAAAATGCTTTGAAAATATTTTGTTTAAGTTTACAAAAAGAATAATAATTTTTTTTAATTAAGCATTGACCTAATGGGCAAAGGGTATAAGTGGACCAAAAAAGTGGATGGAGAAATATTTTTAGCACAATAGGTGAATGAAGGGTATTTTAAAATCTTTTCCAATAGTTTAGGGACATTTTGAACCCTTTTCCGTTCAATTTATATGTTTCACTTTCATGTTTATTGCGATTCAAAAAGAATATTTTCCTAATAAAAATAAGTCATATACACTATTTACACAAATAGATGGTCATATCCATTATTTATTTTTTCTAGTCATATACAAAATTATACTCCTTCCGGTCTAAAATAAGTAATTTTGTGGTCCAAATAAGTGATTTTTTTCAGATTTCAAGAATGAATTAATTATTTTTTTCCTACATTGCTCTTGGAGTAAATAATGATGGAATATGTGCTAGGGGTGTTTATGTGAGATAGTAAAGGTTAATACGGTCAATTTAATTGCTAATTAATGTTAAAAGGTAGATTTCTTAATCTGTGTGAAAACATCCAAAAAAATACTTATTTTGGACCGGAGGGAGTACATAACTATGCACATGTAATGCATAACTTATGCATATATTATATTGATTAGCTATTTTGAGTTTAAGCAGTTGGGTGACTGACTTTAATTCTTATAACATTATTTAATATTATAATATTCAAAGGATGTTTTTAATAATACTCTTGACATTTATTTTAAAACTACAAAATTCAAAAGTTTTATATTTTGTAATTTTATGTCCAATCGAAATAAGATGAATTAGAGCGCAAATAGAAGTTCACTTTGATAAGAGTTGACCTCACGTGAAAATAAGAAACAAATAGTAGTTGAATTAAGGTGGAACCTAACATTTTCACCTTTTAAACATTTCAATACACGCCCAAGGTCTATTGAAAATAACCTCTTTATCTGCATTAGGTAGGGTAAGGTCTGGGTACAACCTACCCTTCCCGAAACCACACATATTGGGATCAAACTGAGTTTGTTATTGTTGTCGTAAACATTTCAATACATCTTTTTTCCTTCTATCTTTTTCACAGCATTTCTTTCCTTTTTCCCATAGTAAAAACCAAAAACTGAAAAGGTTATTCGAAAAGTCAAACAGTAATCCATGGGCCTGATCAAATTGGTTTTGGGTTAGAATAATGGCGTCCAATTGTAAAATCCAATGGCTTTTGTAGACTTGAGCTAACTGAGGTTTGTTTGCGCCACTACTTCTACAACAGTTAAAACATGGAGATTTCTCCGGTTTAACTGATAAAATAATGCGGTTACTCTCTCTTGCACGAAGGCTCTACAATGCTCGCCCTCTCGCTTTTAAGCATATAATTGGCTCTATAGCTCCTCAGCCTCCTTCCTTGTTTGCTTCAAAACCAAAACTTAGGCGCCATTTCTTTGGGGCATTTCGTCAACCATTTGTCAGAACGCGTCATACTACTCCAGCCAAGCCCCCTTTCTTCAGCTCCGGCAATTCAACTTGCTACGAAATCATCAATTTCGATAAGTATGTGGACACTTTGCGCGAAAAATCTCGACTTGATGTTAGCCAATTTGTTGGAATTATACAAAAGGCCTATGATTTTGGTTCTGGTGATGAAGCCATGTTGTTTCTTGATGAATGCTGTGCTAAACCAAACAAAGAATTTGTCTTTTTGGTGATTTGGGAGTTGAGAGACCAGTGGAAGTTGGCTTATTTGCTATTCAAATGGGGTGAGAAATGCAAATGCCTTGAGGAAAACACGTGGTGTTTGATGATATGGATTTTGGGCAACCATGGTAAGTTCAGTACTGCCTGGTCTTTGATTCGAGATCTTCTTCAGATGTCAACAAATATTCAAGAGGCGGTCCTCGTCATGATTGATAGGTAAAGAAATAATCTCTTTTTCTTTTAGTTTCCTTTTCCCATGTTTGTGACATATACACATGATTGAAGTTTCAAAATATTTCATTTTCATTCAGAGTAACCTGAGTAATATGACTTCTATATTTTTATCAGTTCATCTACATAATTACTGAGAATATGTTTTAAGTATGTTTTAAACATGTTTACGCTTTTACTATAGGTCCTATGCTTTCTAGGGATGGTTTAGCCTTCAAAGATTTGTACGTGTACAAAATATAGAGAGCTTATAGTACCTTTTTATTGTATTTGCATATAATATTGGCTTGAGATGTGTTTGATTGGAGTAACATGATGGGTGATGATTCATATAGCCGACCCCAACTTGTTATTAGTAGTAGTTGTATCTACATAATTGCTGAGAAGCCCCTATTAACTAAGTCATTGAATTCAAGCATTAAATGGTAGATAATCGTACTCTTACCGAAAAATGTTACCTTATAATTGCTCTATCTAGCTAGAAGTGTTGTTTCATAGTTTCAGTAGGCCTAGTCAGCCCTGTTTCTCAGAATTAAGGTGCTTATATACTAGTGATATTCCCAATAATCTACTGAGAAAAATGCTATGCAATAGTTTGAGTAAGATGATTAATTGCTTAAGATGTTGTTTAACATTGTCATTCATGATATTCCAACAGATATGCTGCTGCAAATAATGCTGGTAAAGCTATACAGACATTCCAGATAATGGAGAAGTTCAGTATGTCTCCTGATCAGAGAATATTGCTGACATTCTTGAATACTCTCTGTAAGCATGGCTTTATTGAAGAAGCTGAAGAATTCATGTTTATTAATAAAAAGCTATTCCCCTTGGAAATTGATGGTTTTAATATTATCCTTGATGGATGGTGCAATATTATGGTTGATGTATTTGAAGCCAAAAGGATATGGCGAGAAATGTCCAAGTGTTGTATTGAACCAAATGGTACTTCTTATACTCACATGATTTCCTGCTTCTCCAAGGTTAGAAATTTGTTCGATTCACTTAGACTTTATGATGAGATGCAGAAGCGGGGCTGGGTTCCAGGCCGGGAGGTGTATAACGCTTTGATATATGTACTGACGTGTGAGAATTGTGTGAAGGAAGCTCTTAAAATTCTTGATAAAGTGAAACATATGGGTTTACGCCCCGATTCTAGTACATACAACTTGATGATATGTCCTCTATGTGAATCATCTAAGTTGGGCGAGGCGAGAAGTATATTAGCTCTGATGGAGGAAGACAATATCAGGCCAACTATTGAAACATACCATGCATTTCTTGCAGGTGCAAGTCTAGAAGGAACTATTGAAGTTCTTAACTCTATGAAACGAGCTGAAGTTGGTCCAAACAGCGACACCTTTCTCTTAATTTTTGATAGTTTTTTGAAGTTGAAGCAGCCTGAAAATGCATTGAAGATATGGGCAGAGATGAAGCAGTATGAGGTAGTACCCCAATCTGCACATTATTCTCTTTTGGTGGGAGGACTTGTGGAGTGCAGGTTATTCTCCCAGGCAAGAGAGTTATATTCAGAGATGAAATCCAATGGAATTCTTGATGACCCAGGTCTCCTGAAGTTCTTACAGCTACCAACTGGTTCAAGAGTGCAACGAGATGTGAGAGATCCTAAACATCCTAAAAAGGGGAAACTGACAAAGCATCCGACGCGCAGGGTGATCAGAAGTGAAAAAGGTAGAAGGTAACTAAATGATGGTTGAAAGACTGTAGCTCATCCAAGCCTGATGGATGCCTTTAGAAACTTTACCCATAAATCTTTGACCGTGCAAGTTTATGTAGATTTGTTATGCTGGGACCGGGTTAGCATCGGTCTTGGTTGATTCTAAAGATAATTGGCTTGAGTCCAATTTGCCAGAGTATTCTCTAGATTGTTGATATGGCTGACCGAGTGGCCTAGTGGGGATGTGTTTGAGAGGACATGGATAACCAGTTTCATGCTATATGTGTTTTGCCGTAAGAACGTGTTCCAAGAACATTTTAGCATTGCCAAATCTGTTACATTGTCAACCTTGGCAAAATCTAGGTCATTGCATTGCCTTTCAAATTGGTTCATCAACATCCGATATGACAAGTCCATGTCTCATATAAGTGACATTTGGTATTCATTCTCTGTATGATTTTGCTTCAGTTACTGATGCCAGCACTGGGCCATGTCTTCGGGTCTGCAGTCTTCATTAATCCAAGAATGACGTTCAGATTGTTGTAGATAAAAGGCATCCGGTGAATCCTTGCTGAACTAATATACCATGCAGTTGAATAGTTCAGATTGCTAGGTTGCTAAATTGGATATAGGTATATAATCTAAGTTATCCTACCCAAATCTTGGGTATGGAGTTGATTAGAAAGAGTGCACATCGAGATACGGGGACAGACTTCTCATTGCTTTAGCGAACACACACCGCAGATTGCGGTATTAGTGTAATCGAAAAAGATGAAGTGCGCTGTGGTGGAATTGGCCTAATATAGCATAGTAGTATTACTTTATTCCCATCAAGAAAAGATGAAGTAAGTCATCGCTGCAACTTGTAACGTGATTGAAGCGTGGCTCTCTCCACACTGGTTGTACTAACATACTCATTGAGCGTGATTTTGTCCCTCCCGCTTGCATTATTCAATTCGCATTTACATTTTACTTTATCCTGCTTGATTCCAAATGTTTTAGTGGTGTCCAGAGTAGTTAAACGAAAACTACTTTTGGAAAGAAAAATAAATATATACATCATACTAATTGATAGAAGCTAGGAGTATTATTTATTCCCATAAAAATAACAAATGGATAACGGTCATCTAATTTGCTTTGGATGTGTATATAATGGTGCCTGAGCCTGGGACAAGTACAGTCATAAAGTAGGACTAGCTCAGCTGGCTATTTCCTCAACCAACCATTAATCAGTCACGTCCAGCTCAGAGTTTCTGTCACTTAGGCTTATCAACATGGCTCTCTCTGTTCTCTTCTTCCTACTCCTTGCCGCCGCTGCCACCGTAAAAGCCACCGACCACATCGTCGGAGCTAACAAAGGCTGGAACCCTGGCATCAATTACACCCTTTGGGCGAGCAACCAAACCTTCTACGTTGGTGACTATATCTGTACGTATTATACACTTTATATAGTACTACATATTTTGCGTCTTTGTTACTACTTTTTTAACTTCTCTGTCGATCTCTATTTTTCTTTATGACAGCGTTTAGGTATCAGAAGTCACAGTATAATGTGTTTTTAGTGAACAAGACTGGATATGATAACTGCACAACAGAAGGTGCACTTGGGAATTGGACCGGCGGAAAAGACTTCATTATGCTGAACAAGACCCAGAGATATTACTTCATTTGTGGCACTGGCGGTTGCTTTAACGGAATGAAGGTTTCGGTGGTTGTTCATCCTCTTCCATCTCCTCCGAAGTCACCCATTTCTGCTGAGCATTCCTCCAAAAAATCTACTGCACCGGTGGCGGCGCGCGGTTTTGGGTCACTACTAGCCATGAGCTTCGCCTTTTTTGGATTGACATTTTCCGTTTGGATCTAGCAAGTTTTGGTCTTTCTTTTTTGAGATTGTTGTGCTATATTAGCTCCATCAAATTCTGAAACTGCCACAACCACAAGTGTCAAGTGTGTATCTGTCATTTTGAATTTTTGATTATGTCATTCTTCAATTCATTATTGTTCTTTAATTTCAATTATCAGATTTTTCTTATAATCTGCAATTGTTTCTTTGAGCTCCATTTTTACTGCTTTTTATATTTCTCTACTACAAGAATAAGAACTCGAAAAAAAAGAAGCAGCAGAAATGATACCGGGTAGTTGATGCGTCGTGAATTTCAATTTTTTCCGTTCTAATTTTCAGAACAAAATAAATAAGTACTGTCTAATCTCTAGAAGCATCCCCGAGAATGGCTATACGTGACACCTCCCCTTCCTCCCAAAAAGGGTTCTGATATACTGGACTCTAGGCAAGGCCCATTCAATCATTCATATGGGCGAAGGGAAATGGGAAGGCACTCAATTGTTGGTTATGACTTGGGAAGCAGTTAAACCATTGGAAAAGAGAAGAGGTAGTATACGGTCGAAGTCGAGCTCAACTACAACTTGGTAGATTAGTGTCACGCTCTTAGTCGTTAACTAAGTACACGTGCTACACTTGACAACACACTCACGATCTTGCACAACTTGGTCACGTTCTTGTTATGCCAAGTCAGCCCTACTATACTCAAGATCGCTAAGAGAATCGTAGAAAGAACACAAGAGAATTGTTAAGGGAAGCTTTGTATTAGAGAGAACTTGATTGTTTTGCTTGGTCACGTTAAGATTTGTTGTTGCAGAATTATGAAGGACTAATCTACTACCTCTCTCTAAAACACATGCTCTGGCTTCTCTCTAAAATAGAGGCGTTTTATTACTGTTACCCCTTAAACCACTGTTCCGACATCCTCGAATGCATCAAACGGGGGAAACACCGGTCCCCCCCACCCACCACCACCACCGAACCTACTGCCAAAAACTATAATCAATTCCCCTAACCCCCAATTAATGATCTCCAACTACAATGGCATCCTGCCAAGAAGGGAGATAATTACTCAGCTCTGCAACAACCCCATTTTCACATCTGGAATTCCCCCTCTATGTATGCTGCCCCTAAATGGGGACACACAAAAAGGCACAACCCAGCGAGAAGCTCAACAAACCTCTTACAAAGGGGCTTTAGGAAACAGACCCCTAATCTCGGAAAGGAACAACATCAAGCTCCTACACTGGTTATATGAAGTAGTCAATGGAAAACCCATTGTCATTTTCACTCATGAAGAAAATGAGAGCTTAGCTCAGACATGTAAATGGACAATTGTGGGTAAGTTTCTTAGGATTCGACCTTCCATCGATATCATCCGAAGTGAATTCGCAAAAATCTTTCCAGGAAAAGGAACTACTAAAATCGGTGCTTACGACCTAAAAAATGTGTTTATTGACTTCGACAACCTAGAAGATCATATGAATGTCATCGTCAAAAATTCGTAATGATCGGTCCAGATATAGTGATGACTCTTGAAAAGTGGTCTACTAAATTCAAACCAGATGGAGAGTCCTCACATGATCCTGTTTGGATTACATTACCAGATCTCCCCTGGCACTTCTATGAATG
This sequence comes from Nicotiana undulata, assembly GCA_005239495.1. NCBI lineage: Eukaryota > Viridiplantae > Streptophyta > Magnoliopsida > Solanales > Solanaceae > Nicotiana > Nicotiana undulata. Next base: position 41,531 of record ML273196.1, read on the forward strand.
GGATGCCATTTGCAGAATTGTAGAGCCTATTGGTATCCCTCTCACCATGGATAAGGCTACCATAGCTAAATCCAGACCTACCACAACCAAAATTCGCATTGAGATGGACCTCTCTAGACCTATACTGATTGAAATTGGTGTTGAAATCAGAAATGCAGAAGGGGTTATGGAGCTGTTGAGCCAGAGAATAGAATATGAATCAGTTCCTTCATATTGCTCCCATTGCAAAATTAGAGGCCACTATAATTCTGCTTGTAGAGTGCTACATCCAGAACTGAGAAATGAAGGAAGAAAGTGAGACGATTGCAGACAACAAAGATCAAAATAACGGCAATTACAACAATAAAGCTAAGGAAAAGAGAAATAACAGTGAGATCAACCAATGAAAGACAGGAGCCACAATTTGCTATAACAAAATAATGATCAGACAAGAGGTGAATGCTGAAATTCAACAAGGAGAAGGATCCAAAGACAAAGAATGGCAAACTGTCTCAAAGAAAAAAGGAAAGGGGAATAACAACACCAACAAAAACATTGACAAAACTATACTAGATCAAGCCAAAGGGAACAAAACTAATACAGCCTATGACAAAGGAGCAAAACTGTCCCCCAAGCTCATACTTCCCAGGAATTCTGTGGTTATTTCTCACAAGTCCAATGGTCAAGTATAAAGTATGGATATAATGGGACCAACCAATGCCTACAATCCTCATCACCACAACATTGTTGGTACAAAGCCCACCAGAAGGGACAAAGAAGCAGAGACGAAGCAAAGGAAAAAAAAACACTACATCCAAAGGATCAGAACCAATGGCAACAATCCAAGGCAATATATAAACATTCAACTCCCGAAATTTGATGAAGATCATCCCGCGCTGGACCTCTCTCTATTACAAGTTCAAGAAGGTAAAAACTCCAAAGTAAATAGGAAAGCAATGAAATTTTCCTCCAAGGCCTTCATTCCGGAGAACATCTCTCTTGAAAATGAAAACACGTTGGTTCATCAATCGTGCCCTCAAATCATCCCTTTGTTTGGTTTAAACTCTGTGCTAGTTGATAAAGCCTATGGCAACAAGGCCAAAGAAACGGGACATGAATCTTGTGGTAATATAGAACCAGCACCAAACATCAAGGTATTAATACCTGACATCCAAGGAGATGGTGCTGACTTTGAAGATACTACATACAAAGATTGTGAGGCAAACATAGTGATGGACAATTCCTCAGAAGACTATGACTTCTCCAAGTCTGGTGATGAATATGTTAGAAACACGAGGAATTTCTTCAAAGAGAAATATGTGGAATGTTCTCCTTCACAAATACAACAGAACATTACTTACTTCAACAATCTATCCCCAAGAGGTGGATCCAAGCATTATTCTAGGAATTGTGTGCCTCTGCCCATGGAAGATTACTTCTCGGGAAAAAAACCAACCCCCTAATATCTCTAATGATTAGCACTCTTTCATGGAATATTAGAGGGATAGGGTCTCAAGGTGATGCTGAAATACTTTGTCTTCTTAAGAATGAATACAAAATTCCCTATATGTTCCTCCAAGAACCTATGGTGGGAGCTAGGAAAATTGAAAAATTCAAAAGGAAGCTTGGTTATCAATCATGCTTCCACAACTGTTCCAACAAGATATGGATCTTCTGGACTTCTGAATGCACTTTGGATATTGTGGAAGATAAGGAACAACATGTACTGGTCCACATTACTAAATCCCAGAGTCCAGTATCGTTCTATATGTCTATTGTCTATGCTAAATGTGATCAACAAAGAACATGTGCTCTCTGGGATGAACTCAGGAACATTTACAATCAAGTTGATGGACCTTGGGGAGTAGTAGGTGATTTCAATGTGATCACCAATGCTGAAGAAAAGATAGGAGGAAGGCCCTACAGAATTGAAGAAAGCTTTGACTTCATATCTTGCTCAAATGATTGTAATCTCCAAGATGCAGGTTTCCTTGGCTCCAGGTATACTTGGTGTGATAATAGGGACCCCCCTAACACCATATGGAAAAGGCTCGATAGGCTTGTATATCACTCTGAATGGTTTGACAGCTTAGGAGGGACCTCTGTTACACACTTGTCCAGATCCTGCTCAAACCATACCCCTTTACTTATCATGTGCAAAGAGAACAATACTAATTTCACAAGATACTTTAAATTTCTCAACATGTGGGCCGAACATAAGGACTATTTGGAAGTGGTACAACAAGCATGGGCTACTAATGTGGTAGGAAATCCCCTATACACTCTTCATTAAAAAATCAAGAATACTTGTAATTCTCTTAGTTACTGGTCAAGAGAAGCATTTGGGGATATATATGAAGAACCTAAGAAATTGGAAATCCTCATTAGAAGCCTGGAAGAAGCCTCATTGACCAAAAATTGCCCTATAAATAGAATGAATCTTTCTAAGGCCAGAGATGAGTTTACTCGATATCTTAAGCTTCAGGATAAAATTCTGAGGCAGAAGGCCAGAGTCAAATGGTTGAAATAGGGGGATGCCAACACTGCTTTCTTCCATGGTATCATTAAGAATAGGATAAAAAGACTTAATATCCAGAAGATTAAGGACATGGAAGGCAACTGGGTTGAAGGAAGCAACGAAATTGCAGAGGCAGCCCTCAATTACTTTGATCACTTGTTTTCAGCCGACATCATTGTTGAGGATAGTAATGTCCTAAATGTAGTAAAAAGAGTTGTTTCAAATGAAGATAATGAGGATCTTACTATCATTCCTAATCTAGCGGAGGTGAAGGAGGCTGTGTTCTCTATAGACCCTGATAGCTCCCCTGGTCCAGATGGTTTGACATGTAGATTTTATCAATCCTGTTGGCCTATTATTCATGAAGATCTCTTGGAAGTTGTGGTTTCCTTCTTTCAGGGAGCTACTTTGCCTAAATTTTTCACTCATACATGTGTCATTATGCTTCCTAAAGTGGAGGCCCCTCAAATTTTCTCTGACATTAGGCCAATCGGCTTGTGCAATGTATCCAGCAAAATTATTGCTAAAATACTAAATGCTAGATTAAGACAAATCATGTCCAAGATCATCACTCAAAACCAAAGTGGTTTTGCTAAAAGGAATAGCCATTACTGAAAATATTCTACTTGCTCAAGAGCTTATCAATGATATTAGCAAACCAAGGAAAGGAGCTAATATGGTGATCAAACTGGATATGACTAAAGCTTACGACAGAGTTTCTTGGCTTTTACTATGTTTCATGCTAAGGAAACTGGGATTTGCAGAAGTATGGATAGAACTAATCCACATATTCATCTCAAACAATTGGTATTCCATCATTGTGAATGAAGGCAGACATGGATTCTTCAAATCAGGAAGAGGCCTCAGACAGGGAGACCCTTTATCCCCTTATCTATTTATCATATGTGCAGAATTACTTTCCCAAATGCTTAATAATATGTACACCAATAATAGATACAAAGGCTTTTTTATGAATGATCAAGGACCTAAAATCAATCACCTGTCTTTTGCAGATGACACTATCATATTCTATAGCAGCATGAAGTACTCACTCCAGCTGACTTTAAAGACTCTATACTAGTATGAAAAGGTTTCAGGGCAATTGATCAACAAGAACAAAAGTTGTTTCACTTTGTCTCCTGGAACAGCACACAACACCATCAATAGGGTCAGGAGAATCCTTGAAATGAGATATGATCACTTCCCTATGAAATACTTGGGGTGCCCCCTATATTCTGGAAGAAAAAAAACTATCCTTCTACTCTGACATGGTGACCAAGGTGATCAACAGAATCAGATGTTGGCATCTAAAATTACTATCTTTTGGAGGTAGAGCCACTCTCATAAGACATGTGCTGCTGGCCCTCAATATACATACTCTACCTGTAGTACATCCCCCCAAAGGCACTATTGACACGATTGAGAAATACATCACCAGATTCTTCTGGTATCGGACTAATGAGGAGGGGAAACATCACTGGGTGTCTTGGTATAATCTTTGCTTTCCTTTTGAGGAAGGAGGAGCTAAATTCAGGAGACTTGAGGACATCTCCTTGGCATTTCATGCTAAATAATGGTGTAAGTTTAGAACTAGTAATACCATATGGTCCAATTTCATGAAGATTAAATATGCTGACAATAGTCACCCCCTCACGGTGAATTGGGCAAAAGGAAACTCATACATCTGGAAAGTTATGTGTGACATAAAGGAGAGAGTGGACTCTAACATTTTATGGTATGTTGGCAGGGGAAACATCCATTTATGGTTTGATAGTTGGTCCAACATTGGTCCATTGTACAAAAAGGTAGATGAAGGTCTGATCCATCAAAATTTAATGCTTAATGAAGTTCTCATTGATGGTCAATGAGACTGGTCCTGCCTTCAAGTTCAACTCCCTGAACCTATAAAAAGACAGATTATCCAACTTCAAATTATGCTTATCCCATAGAATGAGGATATCCCATATTGGATATGCTCAAATAATGGTAATTTTTCCATAACCAATGCGTGGAAACTTCTGAGGCAAAAGAGGAGTACTTACCACTATGATTCAAAGATTTGGCATAATGACATCCCTGTCAAAATGTCTTTTTTTAACCTGGAGGGCAGTCTATAACAGACTGCCTACTGATGACAGGATCAGTATGTTTGGTATCAATGTTCCTGCTATCTGCTCGTGTTGTTTAAACGCGGAAATAACCAATGATGTTGAGATTGTTGAGAATCATTTTTGCGAAGGCGACTATGCTAAATTAATCTGGAAATATTTTGCTGGATCTCTTGGTGTTAATTTCAGGAATTTAAATATGAGGACCCTTATTATCAACTGCTGGAATCTGAGAACAAAAAACTCTGTCATTGCCTATGTTCTCAAAATTCTCGCTCCTTTCATTCTATGGGAGCTATGGAGATCCAGATGCAGTGCCAAATATGGTATGGAAAGACCCTCCGCAGTTAGATCCATCTCTCTCATTTCATTCAACATTATCAACAATCTTAAGAGTAACTTTGGGAATGTCAAAATTGGGGATGATTGGTCAGACATCCACAATCTGTGCTACATCTCTCTTAATGAGGTCTCTATCGTTGCTGTCAAATGAATTAGACCTCCTATCCTCTTTGTTAAACTCAATACTGATGGATCTTGTGTGGATGGATAATGTGGTGCTGGAGGTGTAACTAGAGATTGCATGGGTAATTTCATGATGGCATTCTCCAAACCTTTGGGGCAAGGCACAAGCAACTGGGCAGAGACGTGTGTACTATTATTTGGCATCAACTGGTGTATTCAAAATGGCCACCACCTAGTCATTGGTGAAACTGATTCACTACTCCTTAAAAATTGCGTCATTGGTACCTGGCCTTCTCCATGGAGGATTGCAAACATTGGGAGACAACTAAAAACTTTGGTGCATAATAATGGAGTAATCATCAGACATTACTTCAAGGAAGCTAACAGAGTGGCGGATAGAATGGCTGCCTTGAGCCACAAGACTGGAGTTGTTTATATGAAAACTAATTTTGATACCTTACCTCGTCAGGTTAAAGGTCTACTTTACACCGACAGATGAAATCTTCCTACTTTTCGAGTCATGAAGAGAAAACCAAGCAAGCTTATATATGAGCGACCTTGATGTACCAACTTTACTGCCACATTTTGATGTTTTGTTTTAAAGGAAATGTTAGTTGTTTTACTACTAGCTATTGGACTCTATCTACTCTTGTAAAGAAGGCATGGATATACCCTCCTTGTTCAATTGTAACCTCTTCAAAAGTGGCAATAAAATCGTGACTCGTTTAAGTAAAAAAAAAAAGAATGCCCCCTTTTATATACTAGTCTCCTAGGGGCTAGTATGTAAATATTAATTGTTACACAAGTCCTTAGTATTTACAAGATAAGGGCTTTCTCTAGAATTCTCTACAAGCCTAGAAGATTCCAAGGACTTTCCTAGCAAATCCATAAGGATCTAGGGTTTTCCTAAGAAAATGTTTATACTTCTCTAGAATCTTCTCACAAATGCTAGCCTTCCTCTTATGTAAGCTTCCACATGGCATTAATATATTCCAAATGGTGCCTATGTGGCATGATGACATGGCGGGTCATCACACTCTCCCCTACCTAATATTGCGACGATCGCGACACAATGTTGTTGCATAAACTCTCGGATCTTATCTTTGAATTACCACAAGTCTTCATATCGTTCCCACGTGGCCTCCTCCGGTGATTACCTTTTCCAATGGATGAGGAACATAGCAGTGGATTTTTGCCCTTGTTTTTGCCTGGCTTGGTAATCTATGATAGCCTTAATCTCCCGATCATGCGAGACGATAATAGTAATAGGCGCTTGACGTGATTGGTCCTTACTCGGATCATCCTTATCTTTATGATATGGCTTAAGCACGTTGGCATGGAAGAAAGGGTAGATCTTAAGATATGATTGCATGTCAAGCTTGTGTGATATCTTTCCTACGCCCATCATACTTGCGAATGAGATTCTGATGCATGCCCCGTAATGCCTTGAATTCTCTTGGGTTAAACTTCACCATGGCCATGTCCCCAACTCTATAGTCCGGGGGACGCCGCTTACGGTCCACAAATTTCTTCATCTTCTTTGTTGCCCTATCCAAGTAGGATTTAGCAGTGTCAAGCTGCTCCTCCCATCATTTGACCATATGATAAGCCCCCAAACTCTTTCCCTCGAACGCAGTTGGTAATGAATGTTGAGTTTGTGGTTGTTGGCCCGTGGCTAGCTTAAATGGTGTCCTCCCTGTGGACTCACTCCAGTGCAAGTTATAAGAGAATTGGGCGATGACATACTTGACCTGTTCCGTTTGTCATCCGTCTATGGGTGGAAACTAGTGGAAAAGTGCAGTTCCGTGACAAGTATGTCAAATAACTGTCTCCATAAGTTCCCAGTAAAACGGGGGTCTCGATCACTAATGATATGCCTTGGTAAGCCCCAATACTTCACCACGTTCTTAAATAATAGCTTGGCGGTTTCCTTGGTTGTGCAACCCGGTGAGGTGGTCATGAAGGTGGCATCTTTAGAAAATATATCTACGACCACCATAATAGTACCATAACCATATGACTTCGGTAGACAAGTGATAAAGTCCATAGTCACACTCTCCCATGGACGCTCTGCAATTGATAGTGGCTCCAAAAGTTCTCTAGGTTGTTGTTGTTCAACCTTATCTTATAGACAGACAAGACAAGTCTGCACGTAACACTCTATGTCATCTCGTATGTGTGGCTAATAGTAGATTGAATCAACCAAAGCCCTAGTGCGACGTTGTCCTGGATGACCAGCCCACATTGTGTCATGAATCTCCTTATGATCCGCCGTCTAATGTCTCCAAACTTAGGCACGTAGACCCGCTGACCCGTACTAAGCAATAGACCGTCTTCTACCAAGAAATGTCTCGTCTCGCCCTGGTTGGCTAAATCGATAAGCTGTTTGGTTGATGGATCATGTTGCATGCCTTCTGTTATAGCCTCGCGAATGTCCCAACTTGCTGAAGTGATGGCAGCAAGCTCGGCTTTTCGGCTCAAGGAATCGACTACAACGTTACCTTTGCCCGGCTTGTATTCCAACATATAATCAAACTCGGCTAAGAAATCCTGCCATCTAGCCTATTTTGGAGTGAGCTTCTTCTGCGTACGAAAGTAGCTAGTAGCCACATTGTCAGTATTGACCACGAACCTCGATCTGAGGAAATAATGTCACCATGTACGAAGGCAATGCACAATCGCAGTCATTTCCTTCTCTTGCACCGTGTAACTCCGCTCTGTCTCATTTAACTTGCGGCTATCAAACGCTATGAGATGCTTATCCTGCATTAGGACACCCCCAAAGGCAAAGTCTGAGGCATATATATGCACCTCAAATGTCTTGGAAAAGTCAGGTAATGCCAAGACTGGCTCATCTGTTACAGTTGTCGTGAGGTATTCAAACGCCTTTTAGCAACGCTCCGTCCAAACCCATGGCTTGTTCTTCTTTATCAACTCATTCAATGGTGCGGCCTTTGCGGAGTAGCCACTGATGAACCGGATATAGTAGTTAGCAAGGCCAAGGAAGGATCTCAACTCAGTTACCTTCATATGTGCCTCCTACTCCTAGATAGCTTGTACCTTAGCCCCGCCCATGCGTAGCTCGCCATTGCTAATCACATGGCCTAAGAAGTGCACCTTTAATTGTGCAAACTTGCATTTATCCCTGTTGATGTATAGCTAGTTCTCCCGCAAGACTTGGAAAACCTTCCTTAAGTGCTCCATGTGCTCCTCCAAGGTATTGCTGTAGATGACTATGTCGTCTAGGTAGACTACCACAAACTGATCAAGGTAGGGATTTAAAATCTTATTCATAAGGGTGCAAAACGTGGCCGGTGCATTAGTTAACCCGAAGGGCATTACCAACTACTCAAAGGCTCCATATCTCGTCACACATGTTGTCTTTGGATCATCCCCTTCTGCAATGCGAACCTGGTAGTATCCCTTGCGAAGATCCACCTTGGTAAAGTACTTTGCTTGCCCAAGTCTATCGAACAAGTCAACAGTGAGTGGAATCGGGTACTTATTCTTCACTGTGACCTTATTAAGTGTTCGGTAGTCTATGCACAAGCGCAACGATCCATCCTTCTTTTTCTGGAACAGTACTGGTGCACTGAAAGGTGCCTTTGATAGGTGAATGTGACCAACATCCAACAACTCTTGCAATTGTTTCCTGAGATCCTCTATCTTGGGCGTTGTCATACGATGTGGGGCGAATGCGGGTGGCTTAGCCCCTGGCTCCAACTCAATCTTGTGATCCACCTCTCGCCTATGCGGAAAGTGCTTAGGCAACTCCTCCGGCATGACATCTTTGTTTTCCTCGAGCAACTTCTCTATGCAAGTAGGCAATATCTCTTAAAAACTCTTATCCTCCTCTAGACTTGCAATGGTTTCCACGAACGTCGGCTTCCCCTTCTTGATCCCCTTGACAACCTGCATGGCTGAGAGTTGTGTTTGGATATGTCCGTGTGGCATAGTCACTGTAGGTACCATGCAAGATCCTTCTCATTCCATAACCAAGAGAAGTTGGAGGTAGGTGTGGATCAAAGTATGACAATGTCTAAAGAACTCTTGCCCCAGTATGATGTCAAAGATATCCATAGCGGTTACAGTAAAGTTTGTCATACCTTTCCAAGTTCCCAAATTGACACCAACTCCATTAGCTACCCCACGAGCATTTTGTACCTCGACATTCACGGTCTTGACGTGAGAGTTGGTTGGAGCAAGCTTCAATTCTAATCTCTTTGCGGCGGCCTCAATTACGAAATTATGAGTTGCTCCAGTATCCACCATTGCACGAGCGGGCTTGTTATTGATGGTGAGATCACATACTGACTGCCATTCTCGGTAGGCTGGATAGCTTGCTTCGTGACAGCACCACATAATCCGATCATACCCAACTGTGTGGTTCCTGAACTCTCTCTTTGCGGCTGCTCCTTCCGTTCACGGACCATGGCACTGAGGCTCTTTAGGCCAAGACAGTTCCTGAAGCCGTGCGGCCCTCCGCATATGTAGCATCCCTTCTTCTCGGCGTAGCCTTGACGGCCACTCAACTTTTTGGAATCTCGAGTCTTGTAGTATTGTTGGTGTTATCTCCTCGCCTTTTCCACGGTCTCCCCAGCCATTGACATTGTTAACCTTTGACTCCTTGCCTTTGCCTTTGTCGTGCTTGTCATGCCTAAAATCCATCAATGATTCAGCATCCACTATGGCTTGGTCTATATCCGCGACTTGCCGCCGTTGCAACTTTTGTTTAGCCCAATTTTGCAACCCGTCCATGAAGTGGAACAACAAGTCATCATTGGTCAGGTTGGGAATTTGAAGCATAAGGGTAGTGAATTGCTTGACATAGTCAGTATGCTCCATGTTTACTTCAACTCCCTAAGCTTGCGCCTTGCCTCGTACAAGACATTGTTTAGAAAGAATTATCGCTTGAACTCTGCTTTGAACTGATCCCACGTGCTAATAGTACATAGACATTTATCCATGTCGTCCATCTTCCTTCTCTACCATAGCATGACAGTCTCTAAGAGGTACAACATTTCAGTGTTGATCATGGCCTCGTTGTCCCTCACTTTGCCATGCTTGAAGTCTCCAAGTGCCAAAGGAATTTTTCCACTTCTTGTGCATCACGAACAACTTTGAACATCGGGGGTTTGGGAGCCTCGATCTTGGCCTCCCTCATCACCACAACACTGTTGGCTGCCTCGTTCACGCCAGCATTGACATGCTTCTCGAGTGACTATATCTTTGCCTTCATAGCATTGATAGTACTTAAAGACTCCATGAGTCTGAACTCTAAGGCAGTGATGGTTTGCCTTAGTTCCATCTCGGTCTGTGTAAGTCCCTCCAAGTAATTTTGGATACTCCCAATCTCTTCAAGAGTGTGCCCCTCAAGAACGCTAAGGGTGACTTCCACCTTACCCAAACATTGGCCAAAGATCTCCACGGCGTCAATCCCCGCGTTTATCTTCATCACCCACTCTTTACCGAGCGAGACGTCCTCGGGAAGGACCTCCAATTCATCCTCGCTTGCCTCAGTGGTAGATGGTTCTTGGGATGTAAGCCCTTCGTTTGACACAACCTCGAGTGGCACGTCTTGGCTCTTGTTGGTGGCATTCCTCTTTTTGTTACGACTGCTCTTACCAGCAACATCGTGGATGACGTTGGCTTGGGTGTTGGCAACGTTAATTTCTCCATCGTTCAACATTCCCTTAGTTGCAACCAGGCTCTGATACCACATTGTCACGTCCTTAGTCGTTAACTAAGTACACGTGCGACACTTGACAACTCGCTCGCGATCTTGCACAACTTGCTCACGTTCTTGGTATGCCAAGTCAGCCCTACTACACTCAAGATCGCTAAGATAATGGTAGAAAGAACACAAGAGAATTTGTAAGGGAAGTTTTGTATTAGAGAGAACTTGATTGTTTTGCTTGGTGAATCACAAATGCGTGCCCCCTGTATATACTAGTCTCCTAGGGGATAGTATGTAAATATTAATTGTTACACAAGTCCTTAATATTTACAAGACAAAGGCTTTCTCTAGAATTTTCTACAAGCCTAGAAGATTCCTAGGACTTTCCTAGCAAATCCATAAGGATCTTGGGTCTTCCTAAGAAAATGCCCATACTTCTCTACAATTGTTTCATAAATGCTAGCCTTTCTCTTATGTAAGCTTCCACATGGAATTAATATATACCAAATGTCTCCTATGTGGCATGATGACGTGGTGGGTCATCACATTAGGCTTGGAACATAGCGACCATGGACTAAAGATCGACTTCGAGTCTCACAGAGCTAGAACCTGAGGTCGGAAAGCCTACCTTCGAGGAACATTGAGTCCGGCGTCGACCTTAGCCTCGAGAGCTCGAAAATAACTAATAGAAGACCGAAATATCTATATTACTGCGAGAATCTCGACGCGTATCGGCAAGGTCCCGACAATCAGCAAATCAAGAGATTTTTACTTTTTATAGAAATGTACATAGAGTAGGACTCCTCTACTATATAAAGGGAGTCTGATAATTCATTCAATACATTGTAACACGCATCACAGAGCAATATATTGTTATTTATAGTTCTTATTATCTTGTCATTCTGTTTCGGCACTTATAAAAGCATTTCTGACCCGGTCGGTCGTTACGCGAGATTAGCCCCGTTTCCTCTATTTCTGATTCATTTTGTGTGGTTCATCTCTTGTGTGTTTTCTTGGGTCGGTTGGTTCGGGTTTGGAGTGGGCGTGGTGAGACTTGAGACGCTTAGTCTCTTAAATTGGCCTAATAGTGGAAAAAGTAAACCGGGAGTTGACTTATTGTTAAACGACCTCGGAATGTGAATTGTATGACTCGGATAGCTTCGTTAGGTGATTTGGAACTTAAGAGTGCATTCGGAATGTGGTTTTGATGTCCGATGTAGAATTAGGCTTGAATTGGCGAAAGTTGGTTTTTGGCGATTTCCGGTCGGTAGTGGAAAATAGGCTATAGGGGTAGGAATGGAATTTCGGAAGTTGGATCAGGTTCGTAATGTCATTTTGGATATGTGTGCAAATTTTCAGGTCAATCGAATGCATTTTGGTTTGTTTCAGCATCCTTGGTGAAACTTAGAAATTTCAAAGTTCATAGGCTTGAATTTGATGTGATTTTTGGTGTTTTTGCGTTGTTTTTGGTGTTTCTAAGGCTCGACTAAGTTTCATGGGGTTATGGGGTGTGTTGGTATGTTTGGTTGAGGTCCCGAGGGCCTCGTGTGTGTTTCGAGTGGTTAACGGATCAATTTTTGGTCTTGAAAGATGACAGATTTTCTGGTGTTCTTGGTTCTGGTTTTCTCTTTCGCGATCGCGAGGGGATTCCTGCGATCGCGTAGGCTTAGCGGAGGAGGGGTGGAAATTTTCTCTATGCGATCGCCAATTGGTTTCTGCGATCGCGTAGGTCAGTCAAGTTGGCAATCGCGAACACGTGATCTTGTTTGCGTTTGCGTAGGAGAATGGGGCGCGTGAGGTCGTTGCGGTTGTGTTTCGCGATCGCATTAAGGGGTACGCGATCGCATTGGTCAGGAAGCTTAAGTTTCGCGATCGCGTGGGGGAATTGTGCGATCGCAGTGAGTAAAATTATGGGGAAACATGTTTGTTCTTCGCGATCGCGCGGGTAGTCCCGCGATCGCAGTGAGTAAATGACCTGGCAGAAAGTTTAAGTTTCAAAAACGAGGGTTTTAGGCCATAACTCAAAATGCCATTAGAGAGCTGAGGAGAAGGAGGATTTGGAAGAGATTTTCAGTGGGATGCTTGTGGTAAGTGTTCTTCAATCACTTTTGGTTTAATTTCATGAATTGGTCTTGATTTTTATCATGTAATTTGAGGAATCAAAGTGGAAATTGGGGAAAAATGGGAGGAAAATTTGGAAATTTCCTCTAATGATTTGAATGGGTATTTGAGGTTGGATTTTGGTAAATTTGATATGGGTAGACTTGTGAGGGAATGAGGATTCTAGTTTTATGAATTTTTTCGAATTTCGAGACGTGGGCCCGAGGGCTGGGTTCGGCCAATTTCGGAAATTGTACCTAATTTTGATAGTTTTCGATTAGGGTTCACCTCCCTAGCATATTTTGATGTTATTGATCTGATTTTTGATAGACTCGGGGCATTTGGGAGCAGATTTGAGGGGCAAAACCATCGCAGAGTAGTTTTCGAACCGTTTCGAGGTAAGTAACGATTGTAACGATTGTAACTCTAGACCTGAGGGTATAAAACCCCGGTATTTTGTATTATTTTGGTAAATGAGATGACGCACATGCTAGGTGACGAGCGTGTGGGCGTGTACCTTTAGGGATTGGGACTCGTTCCGTCCCGTAGGGACTATTAAGCCGCATAATTGATTTTGAAATCATGAGATATCCTGTATTTTATAAACTTATACTTATTTATGGGATGTAAGCCATGTTTGGGGCCTTGTGCCGATCTGTCTAGACCCTCAGGGGTATTTTCACACTATGATAGTAAATAATTTGTGAACTTAGTCATGCTTACTACTTGTTACTATTTTTACTATTATTACACTATTTAGAGTACGGTGAGGTATTTTGGGCTGAGTCCCGTGATGTTGAGATGAGTTGCTCGAGTGGCTTGAAAGCATGACTGAGTGAGGACGATAGCCGAGATTGTGAGGATAATTATGGATCGGTTTACACGCCGCATCAGATATTATCTGGATCGGGTTACACGCCCCATCAGATATTATATGGATCGGGTTGCACGCCGCAACATATATTATATGGATCGGGCTACACGCCGCAACACACACACACACACACACACACATGAAGGGTGAGATGAGATAAAAAGACAAGATAACGAAGCAACCACACCAAATTGGTCGTTACATAAAGTAGCACATTTTGTCATCGTTTAACGATACAATACAATAAAATTTAAGTAACAACCAAAATAAAAATCGTATTTAAAGTAACAATACTATATAATACAATGGGTAACGATCATCCAAACAAGTTGTTAATGTATTTGGTCTATTAAGAACATCTAATACTTTGTATTCCCAATTAAATTCATAAAATCTTTTCTTTGAAAATATTTCTGATAAAAATACTATTAATGATATTTGATAGACATATTGTTCCTTTAAACATACTAAAATATAGTAGTACTAATTTATTGGCTAGCACTCCCCGAATAATAAGGAAGACAAAGTCTACTATTATTTTCGTCAGTGGTAATATAGCAAAATAACTTTGCAATCTTGGGTCACCTGTCACTGCAGTAGATGGGCCCAGAGTGCCTTTTTGAGAGAAAAAACCTGAATTGTTGAGGAAGATCTCGGGATGGGAGGTTTTTCTACTACTATTATAGCTCGTACAACCTTGAGGAATCCATTCATGCCTTTTCCTCTTGCTTGTAGAAGCGATGGCTATTCATTTAAGTCGTCGGGTAGCACTTAGCCTTTGGAACCTGTGGAACCCTAAAGTCACTCGCCCGCTCAAATTCTTCTCGCATGCTGAAATAGCGCAATTGCATCGGGAGACTAAAGAGAATGCCGCCCAGTGTGGAAAAAAAAGAAGAAGCTGAAATCAAAAATAAAGAAGAGAAATTGGCAAGGGAAGGAAGTCTCTTTGGCACGTATGAGTAGCTGCCACAAATCGAAGTTTCAAAAGCCAAAAGAGAGATTTTCCGACAAGAAAAAAGTTTGTTCCATATTCAAATAGCGGAGATTCACGAAGAAGTATTGCACTATTTACATGAGTGGTATTATTGGACTGATTTTTTGGTGGGAGATATTCTTTATTTTAGATATCATTTGTCAATATGGATGACATATCTAATAAGTTTTTGGATATGGTGATGCCTTTTGACAATCATTGTATTGCAACAAGTTAGAGGAGACGCTTGTGGGCTTGTGGCAATGAGAGTTAATGATGTCATCTATAAAGATCAGAGAGCCTACACGGCTAAGCACTTTTTTCTTTTGTGTTCAGGCAAATATTTTTTCCAGTATGATCGAAGTATATAGCCTTCTTGCCACCTTGAAGGTGTTTTGACTTTTTGAAACAAGCTAATACATAACCGGATCATCATAAGTCATCAGGAAGTTTTCTTTCTGTAATTTTTGTCACTCAAAAATAATATTTTGATAATATTGATTTAATATTTTAAAAAAGTTATATTCATGAATATGGGTAGTGGGTACAGACGCAACGCACATGTCCAAAGACTAGTACATTAATATATTTGAACAATTAACTTTACACTTATTATTTTTATCTCAAGTACAATATTTTTTATAACCACATAAATATAATGGTATGTCCAAGACTATAAGTACAAAAAAACATTATTGCTTTTTTAATTTTATGTTAATTCAAAGTATGTCGATAAATTAGAACGGTGGGACTACCACATTCTCTCTAACCCAACTAAGTTAAGCGGATCCCAGCTCATGAATAACTTAATTGTTGCGTCAATCTCCTATATTATGAGATTAGAGGAAAAAAATATATCAGGAACCGGAAAGGATCACAGAATCTCGAGGAATCCTTTTACCATATTTGAAAAGACAATCCTTATACAAGTGAACTCCAATGTGCGTAGCAATATCGCAAAAACAAATCTGCTGAAAAGATTTTAACTAACTAATTAATCAGATTTTTGTTTAAAAATATCCAACAATTGTTTGTGTACAATATATTTAAATGCCATTGACATTCTCTTCACACACATTGAAATTTCACTATCAATAATAAAAATATACTATCTAACGAATATTGCTCTGGTAAGGCGTAATCACCCTATGGATGGTCTAAAATATTTAAGTAATTAACAATATTTTTTGCAATTAATAAAGCGCTAAGGATTGTACGAATCTATAGTCTTTCCCCAGTTCACACTCCTTGCTAATATTTTTTAATTCTAACAAGTTAGGTAATCGAATTCTTTGAGAAGTTATTGCGCAGTAGCCCCAGAGAAATACTTGAATTCTGGTCCGTCTTGTCGTGGCGACACGTAGACGGATTTCATGATTTAAATCTGAATAAGTTCAAAGTTCAAACTTGTACTAAACTTTATTATAATATTAAAACTATGAGTCCAAATTTAATATTTGGTAAAATTTTGGGAGAAATTAAAAATAGTTAGATTTACAAGTGGTCATTCAAAAATAGCCCCAGGTTTAAAAGTAATCGAAATTTAGCCACTTTTTATGTAAAGATAAATTTGGATAAAAATACTGTTCAAAATCCGGAAAATACTCCAGCATAATACTGGAGTTTCAGCAAAGTATACTGGTCTAGCATAATATGTTGAAAGTTAATACACAGGTGCTCGAATCTCCAGTATATTATGTTGGAACTTTCCGCGTGTTGGAGTTCCAGCATAATATGCTGGAAGTTCATACACAGGTGCACCAAAATCCAGTATATTATGCTGGACCGGTCTCTGTTGCAGCAAAATAGTGGCTATTTTTCAATGACTCGGTAAACGCTGGCTATTTTTGAATGACCAGCCCGAAAACTGGCTAGCTCGTGCTATTTTTACTAAAATTTTAATAATTTTTTATATGTATGGGTTCAGATGAACTCATATAACTCTAGGCTACATCCGCCTATGTGGAGCGGTGGTAATGCCTCTTCATTCTTAATCGGAGGTCTTGCGTTTGAGTTTTAGAGTTTTAAAAATTAAATTGCCTTTTTGAAATGCAAATTCGTCGAGCCGCAAAGCGGGTACCAGCCACTGGATGGGAAAAAGAATAGTGGTCCTGTCTGGTCCAAGCAAAAATGAATTATAGTTTACCAAACAGCTGAAGTTTTTATGAAGTGGACCAAACTATCATTATGAAGAAGGGATAAAATATTTAAATTAAGTCAAAATAGAAGCTAATAATGTCTTCTTCCTTTCTGTTTTCCCTCCATATACAACTTGAAGTTTTTATGAAGTGAAAAACAGCCTATATTGGTGAGATTTTTATGAAGTGGACCAAACTATAACACATCATAATAAAGGGAGAAGCATTTTGGTTTTTAAACCAAGTCAAAGTAGAAACTAACAATATCTCCTGTTTCCCCTCCATATACAACTCCCTCTCCTCCACCGAAAGACCTTTTCCTTTTCTTCTTTAGCAATAGAACATAATGAGGAGAATTGAAATTTTAACATGTTACAGGTATCAAAACGTAGCTGGAAAAAAGGCACCCCAGTGCACAAGACATCTCACGAAAGGTCCGAGGAAGGACCGCAACCTTAAGGGGTGTGATGTAGACAACATATTCTAATGCAGGCATTAATGGCTGCTTCCACGGCTGCGAAATATCATGAAAACCATCTATAGATTAAAAAAGTTAGGACGGTCTATATGTTACCATTATGTTGCTAAGGACAAATAGGAGATTTCTTTTGAAGGACTAAAAATATGTCATTGTTAGTAATAACAGTCTGCAGTTATTAATCAACAGTAAGTCAGTTAAAAACAATCACCTTATTTACATACAAAAACAACTGATTCAGATTTTAAACATACACACTTGACAACTTTTCTCAACATGAACAAGTAATTTTCAAAAAGGAAACCTATTCTGCATAACTCTTCTGTCGTCTCCTTGATCTACTGAAATTTCTTGAAGGCGGGGAGGGAGAGAATTCGAAAGGGAGAGATGGTAATTCCATCTCACCTTTCAAAATCTTAACAATGTCACTGATGTCAGGCCGCAATTCGGGCATCTTCTGTAAGCAAGCAAGTGCTAAGTTAATGCAAAGACTTGCTTGCTCTTTGTTGTAGTCATCTCTTAGTCTCTCATCAACAAGTTCTAACACATTTCCAGCATTAGCTAACTGCTTACACCAGCTTAATAGATTTGCTTTCTCAAGTTTCATCGGTGAATTAAGAACATGTAAAGGCCTCCGACCCGAGAGTATTACGAGGATAAGAACTCCAAAGCTGTATATATCAGCTTTTTCCATTAAGTATCCACACCCTCCATATTCTGGTGCAACATAACACAATGTACCTCTCATGCTCGTCGTGCTGCTCAACTCTCGACTGAATAGATCACCACTCCACATATCACTACCAACTGAGCGCGAATTCTTTCTCCTCCAACCTTTCCTAAAACTGAATTCTGCATCCGGATCATCTGCATTCTGGCCCTGCATTCTGAAATTTCTCTTTCTCTTGAATCGAAAGCGTTTGCCAATATCAAAATGTGGAATCTTGAACCGCTTTTTGCAGTAATGTTCTAACCTCTTGGCTTTCTTACTCTTCTTGCTTAGTTCATCAAGGTGCTCTTCTTTCCACCACTCTTTCATCTTCCTCGGCTTCATGTTATGCGCTTTCCCCTTTATCTCCTTCTCGGACTCTTTCTTCGGAATCTCTAACTCTTGTTCATGTAATGTGGTTTCTTGGACTTCCTCAAATTTACTCATAGGTGCTGAAATATCCAAACTGGTTTTCTGAGGAGAGCATTTTTTTTCTAAGTCCCACTCAGGATTAGTTGATGGGCAAATTTGGCTTCCAATCCATTCCATTACATAATCTTTGCTACATAATTCACCACTACCATCTTGTCTCCACCACCAATCTTTACCCCATTGTTTGACATTTCTTGCTTTATCATCTCCACTTAAAGCAGCACCCAAATCCAACTTTTTACTAAGGTCAAAACTGCTAAGCTCCTCTTCATAACTAGCTACACCATTTTCAATAACTGAAACTTCCTTTCCTTTAACATTCCTAGATGTGGCATCATTTTCATTAAAGAAACTTAAATTATGGGTCACAGAATTCAAGCCAAAAGCTCTAATATTTTGAAAACTTTTACTACCTTTAGAAGAAGAAGAAGCTTGTAAAGCCATAGCAAAATCTACCTCATCTTGACTTTCCATAGGTGTCCCAATAGGTGTTGGAGTCTCAGTTCCTGTAGTCATAACCCCTAAATTCCCAGAAAGATCTTGACTTTTCCACAGCTCTTGACTCTTACCCAATTCTTGACTGAACAAATCAACACCAAATTCTTCCTCAAGTTTCAATCTTGACAACCCAAAATCAGAAAGCTTAGCTCTATACTCTGAATCAAGCAGCACGTTACTAGGCTTCACATCCCCATGAATCACTGGTGGGTCACAATCAATATGTAAATATGCCAATGCTTTAGCAACATCAAGAATTACATCAAATCTTCTACTCCAATTCATGCACAAATTTGACTCAGAAAAAAGGGATTCTTGTAAACTTCTATTAGGCATATATTCATATACAACAAGTCTTTTACTTTTTTCTACACAATAACCAAGAAGAGAAACTATAAGAGGAGATTTTATCCCACCAAGAATTTGAAGCTCATTCTGAAATTCCCTTTCACTTTGGAATGAAGCAGAATCTAGTAACTTAACTGCTACCAATTTCCCATCTTCAAGAATTCCTCTAAATACAGTTCCTGATCCACCTTTTCCAATTGAAGTAGAATCACTAAAACCTTCAGTGGCTGATTTTAACTCTTTGTAACTGAACCTGTGGAGCTTAACAAGAGGTGTATTTGAATCAAAGGGATTAGTACGAGAGCGGTGTACTAAAGAATACCAAAGATAGTAAAGAAAGTAGAGAATGGCAAAGAGGATTATAAGTGAAGCTAAGATTGTAATGATGAGGAAAATTATGCTTGACATATGTCTTGGATTTGAAGGAAGTGGCTGTCTTGAAGTCATTGTATTCTCTAGTTTCAGTAAAATGAAGAAGAAAGTTGAGGACTTTGCGAGGTTCAACTGGTTTTTGTTAAGTATTTGTAGTGGTGGATCTTGCTTTACAGTTGGATAATCATTTGAGGATTAGTACAATGTTTTTAATGGAAGTAATACTTACTGCAAGAGTCTTGAATTTTTGTTGTGTAGTTATGTAAGTAGCAGTACTTTTTTAATGATGTAGATTTGAGTTGAAGTTGGAGAGATGATAATGATTAAAAAAACATAGGGGGGAATTAGGAAAATACTGAGATAATGGGGGGAGGGGGGACCCAATAGGCCAGAAATGCTTTTGACTAAGGAAGAAGAATTTGCAGTATCTGAGGGGAAAAGTAAATGTGGTGTTGGAGTACAGTGCTGAGTGCAGGTTTTGGACTTTTGTGATTTGTTTAATTTTGTTTGCAGAGAAATATGGCCTACCTACCATCTTGATTCTAGGAAGAGTTATAAAATGATTCCTCCAAAGAGGCTATTTAGTAAATACAACTGTAGTAAATAAAACTATTATATAGCCAACGAGGGATGTTCGAATTGGTTAGACGAGTGATTTCTAACATTGGGAGACTTGAGATTGATTTTTCTCGGCTGTAACATTCTCAGTCAGAACTCGTCGCATCAGGCTCGCCTAATACAGTTTATGTATGTTGTGCGATTTGCGAACTAACTTCAAGGAAAGAAAGGATAATTTTGCCGGTTCTCGAACTAACCTTGTTACTCCCTCGTTCCACAATAAGTGGTTTCTTGGCTTATTTTTTGTGGTACAAAATAAGTGATTTTTTCAGATTTCAAGAATGAATTAATTGTTTTTTCCCTACATTGTCCTTGGAGGAAATAATGTTGGAATATGCATTATGAGTGTTTATGTGAAGAGGTAGTAAATGTTAATATAGTCAATCTCAATGTTAATTAATATTAAAAGGTGAATTTCTTAATATGTGTGAAAACAATCAAAAAATCAATTATTTTGGACCGGAAGAAGTATTAAAGAGAAAAAAAAAGTATTTCTTCTAGAAATAGAAGTTAGTAAGGTAAGTGTTATGGCCGAGTTGGTTGAGCAGGAGATGAGAGGTTGCAGCATGCTTTTTCAGTCGAGCTTAAATACAAGAGCTGAAGGATAAATCTATCTCAAAATTCCAATGGCATTGAGTAATCCCCTTTGAAGTTTCAAGGGAATTATATTCCATTAACTATACTATATTCTAGTTGCGAATCCTCACTCTAAAAATCACATCAAATGGGAATAGTCGATAGTATTAGTTTCAAATATTTGTAAAATGACAAAAGTTGAGGCTTTAAAGGTAGAGCCTTTTGAAGAAACCTATAAATCTAACTTTTGAAAAAGATAGAAGCTCCTCTCTTGTTTAAATTTAGTCACTACAAGTTGCTTATTGAGACAAGAATTATAATGTAGGAAAAGCACCTTTTCAAGATTTACAAGCATACAAAGTGATATTATTTCAACTAAATATCTACACATGATGTAAAAGGTTCTTTCTTCTATATACTATTACCTTTTGAAATTAGTTTGATGACTTTGTCCTTGGTGTTGTACACTAGTTATGGCACCCACACTATCAAGCTTGAAATTCCAAAAGTGCAGAGGAACTAGTTCTATATGTTAGTCATAATTGCACAACCACATAGGATATAAATACTGTGCAACAATAGCCACTTTTAAGCCCGGCCCCTTATTCAAAATATGTCTACAATTTATAATGTATTTAAAGATCAGTTAATTCATCCAAATTTCAGAACTAAGTATTCTGAATTGGAAATTCAAGACTTAGTGTCCTGAATTTTTAGCTGCTAATTTGAAATTCAGGACTAAAAATCCTGAATTTTTGAACTACTAATTTAAAATTCAGGATATAAGATTTTAACTTCTGGACACAATTTTTGAACTTTAGAACACGATGTCCTGAAGTTTGAACCTTGAGGTTTAAACTCTAGGATGTCGTGTACTGAAGTTTGAGCGAAATTGACTAATCTTTAAATATATTTTAATAGCATGCTTAAAAGTGGCTACCTGATGTCATTTCCACAAAGATGAAACGGTATTTCATAACTTGTAATAACCACCAAGGGGCTGTTTAGTACAATGATAGGAATATCCCAGGTTATTTAATGGGCCATATAATTAGTCATCCCACGTTCTATATGTGATTAAGTGATCCCACCATTTCAATATAAAATTTATCCTACGATTAGTTAACCCCTATAACAAAACATGAAATAAATTTATTCCTAATGTCTATATCAGGATATCCGCTTCGCTTTATCCCACGGACCAAACGACCCCTTATTCGTATTTCTAACTGTTTCATAGTAGTCTTACAAGTCACAAATTTTGTTAATGTGTCAAACTTTGCTCTGTATCTCTTGCAACTATTTTTCTTTCTTTCATTGTTAAACTAATGGCAAAGATCTGGAGTTTGAGATGATGGGAAAAAAATGTCAGCATTACCCTAAAATGAGCATTGGATCCATGATATAATTAAAGAATGGGAAAACTGAAAAAGAAAAAGGAAGAAAGTAATAGGGAGTAGTAAAAGTTAAAGAAACAAAAGAAAGAGATGATGGTTATAATTGGATATCCTAAAAGAGAAACAAATGATGTCACAATTCAAAGGAATATAATGGATGGAGATGCTTTGTCTCCTTATCTTATTGTCTAATTTGTCTCTATCCCACTTCTACTTTCTTTAATTTGCTTTTCAACCAAAGTAACTTTACTACGTAACTATTATTATTATTATATTATCATCAAGAAATAAAGCTTCATTTCATATGTATAGCTAATTAGTATATACGTTACACATAACAATCGATTATATCACTCACACAAAATCACTAGTAACTCACTATTGTATTATTGTGGTTAGCACTTATGTGAGGGAGCAAGCAAAAGAACATGGCATGCCTGTTGCTGGTAGAGGATTGATGGGACCATTTTCAACAACAATAAGGTAAACAGTCTAAAGAGCAAAGAGAATACTGCTACTTTCATTTTTGTCTTCAAAATTCTTTTTTTTTTCCGTGTAAAATCATTGTCGATTCACCGAAAAATAAATGCTTTTATGCTTTATGCTTTAGGGAACAGTGACAACAAAGGCTTATAATGATGAAAGAACAACAGAATAGTTGAATAATTTTCCTCCATCTACATTTGCAGTGTATATTTAGTATCAATTCGGGAACCAAATTTACATGTTAACAAACTATATAAGAAGCTCAAAGTTTGGACTTCTTCTATTTAACTTATGACTGACGCGAGTCCACTATAAGATGAGGATGGTCATGACTAAGATTGGAGATTAGTCCAACTTTATATCTCCATTTGTTGGTCAGTCACCAACAAAAAGCATGTAGGGAAAAAAATCATATACTCCCTCCAATCCACAATAAGTGAATTTTTAGTTGTTTTCACACATTAAGAAATTCACCTTTTAATTTTAATTAGCAATGGAATTGACCATATTAACATCTACTATCTCTTCACATAAACACTCCTAACACATATTCTAACACTATTACTCCAAAGGCAATGTAGGAAAAAAATAATTAATTCATTCTTGAAATCTCAAAATATCACTTATTTTGGACCGAAGGGAGTATCTTTTTTCCTTCAAAAGAAAAAATTTAACAGAGACTATATGCTATACCATTCCATGTTGTTCAAGTTGGGCAACCTTTATCACTTATGGTAATTACAAGATCAGGATATTCACTCTTTGGTTTGGCCTCTGAAGGTTTGTATGAGAATTGTACAAAGCATATGCTTATTCGACGAATATCCTTAAGCTTGGTGTTTGGTATCATTTCGTTTTTACTCGAAGGTAGTTTTACCAAAATGTGAACGATAAATCATGCATAAATATTAACACAAGTCCATATAAGTTATTAAACTTATGCATCTACCATGTTTTTTTTTCCAGCAGCATTTTGAGCTAATATAATGGTTTTATTGTACAACAACTTCACGCTTCAAGATTTGGTTCAGCCTACATGAATACATTATTTGCTCTACTATGCAACATCTTCCAGTCATTTTCTACAACCTAACTCATCATCAGAGATGCATCACATTTTTGAAGCTTTGGCGAAGCTGAAAAATATGGATGACTGATCTTCTAGAAGAATCTGCGGGTTACCCTGTTCAACCTGGAAATCACAAAAGGAAAGATGAGAATCTGGATCAATCTCAATTTGGCTGACATCCTGCAAACATGTCCATCTTTAATATAGCCCAACACCATGAAAGCAATTTAACAATTGAAGAATGTTCATCAGTTGACAGATCAACATACAGTATGAGCACTACATTGAATGTCAACACTTGTTTGGTTGTTCATATCAGCAGCCTTAAAGATGTAGGTAATGCAAGGAAAGCATAATAAATAAATGATAACAAAACCATAACAAAATGATGAGGCAGAATTAAGTCATTAAGAATAATATCTCTGACCATTGTGTCGCCTTACTTTCCAGATAAGTATAATACAAAATAATTAACCTGAGGAGACTTACATATGTCAGGGGAAGGAAGATACAATATGTTGGAATGTTAATAAGAATGGAGTGTTCACTGTGAAATCTGACTACACAGAACTCATAAATTATTATGGTGGTTCACGAAGCATGCTTGAATCAAGTCAATTTGAGGAGGGGATTTATTATTTGTAGCAGATGCTATCTATGTGAGAGCTCATGTGAATCAGTTGATCATCTTTTTCTGAATTGTCTTTAAACCTGGCAGATTTGGACCATGTTTGTGGCTATTTTTGGTGTTCAAGCCTTCAAGGTGTGATGCCCGAGAACATTGGCTAAGGAAGGATTTCCGCTAAAGGGGTGCAAAAGAAAAAAAGTTAAAAAATTAAAAGAGACTATGGCCGTGAGAACTGAACCAGTGACCTCATAAAGGTTTTGAGATCTCTTGATCACTGAGCTATGCTTTTGGGCTGTGTCAAGGGGATTCAAAATATAATAAATAGAGCCCGGCAAAGGCCGCTCCCCCTAAATCCGCCCCTGCCTGAGAAGTTCAGAGATTTGTCAGGATGCTGGAAATCAATCTATGCTAGGAAGTGTAAGAAAGAGGCCTGGATTGTCATCCCATTATGCATTGCATGGACAATTTGGATGGAGAGAAATAGAAGATGTTTTGATGGCAAAAAGGAGCAACTTCAAGTCCTGAAATTTAGATGCATTCAAAAACTGTGCTTTTAATTTTCAGGATGTGCTAGACTTGTTAGATTTTATAGAGATCTGATGTACCAAGTCTAGTGTTTTTTTTTTTTCTGCTGCAGTATTCTCTTGATACTGCAGATTAATAAAATTTTACCTTCTAAAAAAAAAAAAAGAACCTACCAGTCCGCTAGTTGTGTTATATTCTTATAATTCATCGATGTCTAGACACAGTTTAAAGAAGGTAAGCTTGTCAAGACAGTAGGTTTACCAGAAACCCTCTATCCAAAATCAGGATATTGTCCATGTTCAAAACTGTGGATATGCGGTGGGCAATTGTGATAACCGTAGTTCCCTGGCATTCAGTGGCTAGAGTTTTCTGTAGTTTTGAAGTTGTTTCAGTGTCCACATTTGCCGTACATTCATCCAAGCAAAGTACCTGTAGAAAAAATGTAAACTGTCGGTACTCTCTCCCATTTCTTGTACACACCTCCGCACTAACTCCATTTACAATACTACCTTACAAGACTTGAGGAGAGCACGTGCAAGGCAGATTAGCTGCTTTTGACCAACAGAGAATGCTGTTCCAGACCCTTTCAGTTGAACATCCAGTCCACCTACTGCTTCTACCTCCTCCTTGATGTTGCATTTTTCTAGGGCATTCCAGATCTCAAAATCCATGTTCTCTTGCAATGGATCTAGATTTTTCCTGAGATGATTATATTACGAAGACATGTAAAGGAAGCCATATTGCCAACCAATCATCATTAATATACACATGCTGTAAGGAAAAAAGGAAGGGGATGTTCTAAGACAATATGACACAAGACAAGTAGCAAGTAATGTCATGTCTATATTAATTACCTTATCGATCCTTCAAACAAGAAAGGAGCCTGGGGTACAACAGCGAATCTTGAGCGAAGATATCTGACAGAAACACCAGCAACGTTTATGCCATCAACCATGATAGATCCTCCACATGTTGGGTAGAGCCGGAATATAGCGTTCAAAATACTTGATTTTCCTGCACCTGTTCTTCCAATTATACCAACCTGATAGATACCAGGACAACCTTAAACTTCAATATCACTGGAGTTTGGAGGAGCTAACACTTAAAGCAAAGAAACACAAAATATCACATCACTTGAACCCCATCCCTCCTGGCTGTGCCTTGACAATTTGCCTCTGACACCTTTGATCATTTTGATATCCTTCAAGGAAAAGACTCAGGACATTGCTCTAGTGCTAGAGAGCTCTCCAAAAACCCCCAACAAAAGTTTAATAAACTTTCCAATGGCAAGGTTAAATTTTTAAAAGATATCTTAAGGATAGGAGAGTCTGGATGATAAGCTAGGCAAATGGTGCAAATTAGAACATCATCGCGGTTAACTATTACGTCTCCTAGAGCTATCATTAGCATCACTAACCCCTAATGACTGGAAAATCTGGATAGTGGAAGCACCAAATAGTGTTAGTGAATTAGCTTTATCTTCACACAAGGTTCCGATTCACTATGATTGTCTAAAGTTCAAGTGGAACACTTTCACTTTAATTGCAACGAATACAAGGATTTATACAATTGGCCTGATGAGTTGATATAAGAAGTAAACAAGCAACAGATATCCTGAAGCAAACGTCTTTATTTAAAATAAGAAAATTACAATAACTTAATTTTCAACCGTCATCTCTTTCTTATATAGATTTAGGCCATCTTATTGACATGTGATTTTGCAAGTGTCAGATTTGCAACTAAAGGACATGGTAGATATTCAAAGTAGACAAACAGACCTGTGTTCCCCCAGCAATGTCAAAAGAAACACCACACAAAGCAGGAGGCAGTTGTGGCTTGTACTTAAGAGTCACATTGACAAAATTGATCTCTCCTTGATGTGGCCATTGTGGATGTAACGGATGACCTCCAACATCTTCTTCTTGAGGAACATCCATATACTAGAATGGGGAGTAAAAAGGAGTTCTCAACTTGAGCGATAAACGTTTTATGAATTGTATTTTTATTTAGTTACCTGTAAGATCCTCTCAATAGAAACCATCTCTTTCTCTGTTTCCGTGAAACTTGTTAAGAAGCTTCCAAGTAAAGATACAATTGGAGCTGCATATGAGAGAGCCAAGCCAATCTGTTCATATAGAATCGGTACATCAAATTCAAGCAAGATTATGATTGCTTTGCAGAAAAGTGTCAAGAGCAAAAGAACCACTTAAAACTTACCAACCCTGGCGTACCTAAACTGATGGGGAGGTATCCATGAGAACCAATAACTGCCATCACTGCAATGAATGACACGATAGAAGCTGCGAGCAACTGGAAAATTTAAATCTTTCAGTAGCAACTATAGCATCTAGTAATCATGACAATATCAATTTTTGAGTATTATGATATGACTTGCAAAAATGAGAAAATGTGTGCACACCAAAGTTCACAATTCACATTGTCAAACTTAAGAACATGGTGACACAAAAATCAAAAGTAGTTCCACTAGAGTGGTACTGACAGCGCAAGACATACCTGAAGGCGCAGGGAGAGCCACAAACTCGCTGTTACTTCTGAATACGAAGTCCTCTGATATGTCATCAGATGCTGATTAAATTTGAGCAGAAAAAAAACCTGCCAAAAAATATAGTTTGTTTGAATGGAAAAACACGAATGTTGGACAATGAGTTCTTCTGAAAAAAGCGGGAATACACAGCATTCAAAATGATGATTTCCACACACACAAAGGTAGCAATGGGTCTTTCTGTTTGGCAACAAGAGGAGGTTAAAAGGTGCACTTAGTGACGCGGTTTATAAAGCGTGGGATAAACTATGTTCCCTAATTGTGTGATGTACAAGGGAAATTACTAAGGTACTGCCTTCTGACATTCACTGCAATCATACCGTTCCTCTATGTAATAGGGGTGTTAGATACCTATTATATCTATAACTATAAGTATGTGCTGAAACTAGGGAAGGACAGGATAAAGAAAAAACTAACATGAGGAAGAACAAATACTTGTGGTCATGTTCTGTCAAACAGATGCATTTTTTCAAAAGAAAGATAACACAAGTGTTTTCACTCTCCTATCAGAATTAGATTTTATCTAAATGTACGTTGTAGTATCATGCTAAAACTGTCAGAAATCCAAGGTAAGAGAAGAAAAGCATAGCAACTGGACTAGAATTTAGTAGGAAAATTTTAGACAACAGGAACTTCTTTAAGTAACTCCTTCCCTGCGATCAAAGATGTGATTGACCCCACCAGGTAAAGCAGTCAAAAGTTCTTTCAAGAGGGCACAAATGGAAAAGCACAAGCTTTGATTAGCAGGAATGAAAATTTATATCCTCTTGAAAGAAAAGACAAAGATGCTCCTATGAGAGTGATCTCATTTAATTGAAAAACAGGATATAATTACCTCGCATTTAAAGCCTCTTATTGTTGATGATCCATCCAGAGTCTCCGTAAAAGATGCATATATAGGTGACCGAGATACACTGTCAAGTCTACGCAACTCACGTGATGTTGACCTGTAGTACAGCTGAAGATCTTATCATCAGTTATTCTGTCTTAGAGCCTCTAATAAATCATATTATGGAAGTGAAACTACCTATTCCAGTGGCTAAGTGCTCCATATTATTCCGCATCTAAATATTTCAGATGGGACTTTGAGAAAAAGGTTATTTTAATAACTTTTATTAACATTCTAGCAATTGTGGATCACTAGCATGATTTCTCAGATTGTGCTTAAGATCAAAAGAGAAATAAAAAGAGACTCAAAGAGAAACTTTGATTTTTTTTATTTGTTCATATTTGAAGCAGCACAAATAGATCAATAGATGCATTATACTGCAAAATTTCTTTCTATGAATACCCATACTTGGCAAGCATTATATCTTACAAAAGGAAATATCTAGTTTCTACGGAAATGATACACCAAATTTCACTAAGCTACAATGAATAAATAGCCTACATAGTGTCTATTCCAATAAATGATAATCAAATATCAAGTAAAACATAAGTTGTTCAGATAGGAGATGTGACTACTATCCTTTCTCTTATCTAAATGATGAAAACATAAAAGCGGTGAAGAGATAGAAATGGAAGTAACACGTCCGAAAGAGAATACAATAATGCGAAAACATAGAATGAGCACGAAAAGATGACTACGAAAGGAACAAAAAGATCTACATTCATTACACTGTTTGCTATCATCCTGATATTACTTTGCTTTGATCAAAACACCACTTCACTTTACCGATCAGTGAGATATATAGAAATTTTGGAACATACCTGTAATTTTCTGTAGATGTACCAAAAAGGCATTAATAGAAACAAAAACATGACCTGCATATAAGCAGAACCTATTAGAATCAGAAGTTCTAACAAGCAAAACATGGACTGCAGTAAAATAATGCAAAAAAGAAACCGTGAAAAGTTCTGAAACAAGGAACTAGCCATACCTGCACGTATGAAAGAACTACAGCAATCCCCAAAAGGCCAACAAAATTAGCTAGCAGAATATTGAGAATAAAGGGAAGAGAATCGTCAATTGTGTAGAGATCTGAAGACAATCTGTATAGTCCAGTCAGTACATATTATATAATGTCAAAAGAAAGAACATTTAATTTCTTAGTGAATCTGATATACCTGTTTATAATTCTCCCAGTTGGGTTCAGATCAAAGAAGCTAATAGGTGCACTTATAAGCTTCTCTAATAATCGATCATGCACCTTAACAGCGGCACATAGCCCACCAAATGCAAATGAAAATGCCCTCACTAAAGTTAGCAAGGAATTTGCCAGACAGAAAAGAGAAAGTGTAGCCTGCAACATCAATAAAACAGTCAAGCATACTGATAATTAGTCAATCAAATTGGTAAACATGAGCTGTATATCACCAAGAAAGGCATGGTGACTTCTCCAACTCCACCTTTACATTTGAGAGAATGGACGAATGGTGGTGGTGGGTGGGTGGGTGGGTGGGTGGGGGGGGGACTAGATATGGTTAGTGCCAACTTTGGTGATGAAAATTATACTAAAAGAATACATTCTTTCTTCACAAACCGAGTTACTACTTTTGAGATTGGGACCAACGGAATTTTCTAAGAAAGCCTCACGCCTCGAAACCAGATCTTCTCTTGATAATAGGAGAAGAGTAGGAGAAAACAATATATTGAGCAACAACAGAGCTCTTCAATATTCCATTTTAGGAGAGTCTTACAATGACACTTTTAATTTTCAAAAAAAGCGTAATTATGATTTATTACATTCCCCAAAATAAAGCTTAATAAAGCTGGGGAAAGAAAATAACTTGGTGAGAGAATCTACACAATTTAAGTAGTTGATTAGTTACCAGGTAAAAGTTTGTTGAATATGCTTTCTGGTTTCTTCCACTTGCATCAACCCAATACGAGAGCCACATATCATTTCCATTACGAGAAGCTTGCATCAAAACCGCAGAGAGACATGTTAAAGCTGTGATGAACCAACCAGCAAAAGCAGCATAGCTCCTGCGAGTCATATAATGATGAAATCATCAAACTGAAATATTTATCACAGGCAGGATCTTTCCTTAAACAGTCAAATGGAGCTACATGGATAGTGAGGATCTTTATGCCAACTACGATTAGCTTGGGATTGAGGTGTAATGTTGATATCTTTGTGGTAGAATTATTTTCATGCTAAAATAAAATAACAACTCACTTGTATACACTGAGTTCGACTTTTCCTTCTTTCCTAGCCTCTGATTCATCAGTCACTTGATTTCCACCAGGAGTACATATAAAATCACCCTCTGAAATTTTCTGCTGGATCTCACTAGAAATATTTGATTTTTTATCCTGCCGTTGAACTTCAGAACAAGTGCTAAGTTCATCGATTGTTGAGAATGCTACATCAGAAGAACAAGAAAACTCAGTTGGATTCCCCACCCACTGCACACGTCCTTTATCCATCACAATTACCAAGTCTGCGGCAGATATTGCCTGTAAAGTAAAAGAATAGATTCTTATATGGAAGACAGGCACTACTTTAGATATCGTAAATGAATGGTCCTCTGGGTTGCCAACAATTAGCTAACTTATTAAAAAAGATGTTAGATGTGCTCGATTTGTTTCTAACCTGAGATTAATGCATCTTTTCTGATTATAAATGCATTTCTAGTTCTTTCTTGAACAAGAGATTACAAAACAGAAATACACCTTTTCTTATTTTTTATGCCTTTGGATTTTCTTTTGCCTAGTCTTCTGATAAAATGGCCAATATACAGTAGTAAATTGCTTCACAACATAATTTGGTGCATGAATCAACATCACTACCTTGTGACACACATACGGATAGTGGAACTTCATGTCATTAGAAAGAAAAGATAAATAATGTTGTACGTGTAGATTTTCCAGAAATGCACTGGGAACAACTTAAGTAAAATTTAACTATATATTACATTTAATCTACAGATCCTTGTTAAATGAGCCAAGTTCAATTAACCTCAGCAACTAACAATTACTGATACTACAACTGGAATTAAGAAACAATTGTTCTATAAATACGATCAGTTTCAAAAAACCATTAAAGTGAAGATAAAACTACCCAAAACCCATTGCATGATGAAAGGAAATTTTCGTGTATCATTTAGCTCAATTAGCAATGTCTACTAGTCTTTTCTGAAAGCAAGGTGGCTCCCACTTGCAAATACAATGAGCTGCGAAAAATCAATGGCTTGTATATCCATATACAAAATATAGCATCACATTATCTCCATAATGATTATATCAAAATTGCCCTTACTCATTATTTAATAGAAGTTTCTATCAATATTTTCATGGTATCTCCATTGTCTTCTGTTAGTTTAATAGCTAAATATAGTAAAATCCCATATGTATTAGGAGTAGGATATGTATTCTATATATATGACTCATTGTATCATTGTTAATATCAATATAATTTTTCTGTCTCATATTTCTCACATGGTATAGAACGTGAGTGAGACACATCCGGAAAAAAAAAAAGGTCTGAACAGTGGTCGTGCTTCAAATTCCGGCGACTTTCTAGGGTTGGTTTGCGTCAGATCTGACTTTGTGGGTGTTGTGCCAAACCCAACACCACCACAGGGTCCCCAAGCCTTCCGCGACCAAACCCCATCAAATATCTCCGGCAACCGACCTCTTACGCGCCCTCACGCGCCGATCGGAGGTCAAATTTTTCCGGCAACTGGTTCTCACGCACCGGCGCGTGTAGCCTTTTTCCGGCCAGTTTTCGAAATTTTTTCTTCAGACAGCGTGTTCGTGAGGTATTTCCGAGCCTACCCATCCAAGTTTCACCCAAATCCGACGATTTTTTATTTTCCGGCGACAGAAACAGTAGATTCCGGCTACTGTTTCTGAATTTTTTCGGCAAAAGTGTCAAGATTTCTTGTGTTATTTGCTGATAATTTTGCTAGCCCTCTCTTTAATCCAACCATGTCTCTCGGACTTGATGTTTTTGGTTCTAAAAATAGTGCCGTTGGTAATTCAGTATTAATGATTACTTTTGAACCCCTACTTGGGAGTTCCAATTATTTATCTTGGGCCTCGTCTGTTGAGTTGTGGTGTAAAGGTCAAGGTGTTCAAGATCACTTAAACAAACAAGCTAGTGACGGAGATGACAAGGCCAAAGCACATTGGGAAAAGGTCGATGCTCAGTTATGTAGTATTTTGTGGCGATCTATTAATTCCAAATTGATGCCTTTGTTTCGCCCATTCCAGGCATGTTATTTAGTTTGGGAAAAGGCTCGTACTTTATACACTAATGACATATCTCGTTTCTATGATGTGATATCGCGAATGACAAGTTTGAAGAAACAGGAATCAGATATGTCTACTTACTTGGGACAAGTACAAGCAGTCATGGAAAAATTTGAGAAGTTAATGCCAGTTTCTGCTAGTATTGAAAAGCAACAAGAGCAACGACAGAAGATGCTTCTAGTTCTTACACTCGCTGGACTTCCGAATGACCTTGATTCAGTACGTGACCAGATTTTGGCTAGCCCGGCTATCCCTACAGTGGATGAATTATTCTCTCGATTACTTCGCCTTGCTGCAGCACCAAGTCACCCAGTGATCTCATCACAGACACTTGACTCCTCTGTTCTCGCATCCCAGACAGTGGAGAATCGGACATCTCAAACGATGGAGAATAGACGAGGAGGAGGTCGTTTTGGCAGATCTAGACCCAAGTGCTCTTATTGTCATAAACTTGGACACACTCGTGACATGTGTTATTCTTTACATGGTCGGCCACCTAAAAATGGTTATGTTGCTCAGACCGAGACTACAAGTAACCAGGGATTTTCTTTATCTGAAGGGGAGTATAATGAGTTCCTTCAGTATCGAGCAAGTAAGCAGACATCTCCACAAGTAGCCTCTGTTGCTCAGACTGATACTTCTGTTGCTGGTAATTCTTTTGGTTGTGTTTCCCAGTCTAGTACTTTTGGACAGTGGGTAGTGTAGCCGCTTCTGATCATATCTCTGGTAATAAATCACTTTTGTCAAATATTGTGTATTCACAGTCCCTTCCCACTCCCACTGTTACTTTAGCCAATGGGTCTCAAACTAAAGCCAAAGGAGTTGGACAAGCGAATCCCCTACACTTTGTCACTCTAGATTCCGTTCTTTATGTCCCTGGATGTCCTTTTAATCTTGCATCTGTTAGTCGTTTGACTCGTGCTCTCCATTGTGGTATATATTTTATTGATGATTCTTTTATTATGCAGGACCGCAATACGGGACAGACGATTGGAACAGGACTTGAATCAGAAGGCCTTTACTACCTTAACTCACTCAATTCCTCCAAGGCATGTCTAGTTACAGATCCTCCAGACCTAATTCACAGACGTTTAGGACATCCAAACTTATCCAAGCTTCAGAAGATGGTGCCTAGTTTGTCTAGTTTATCTACATTAGATTGTGAGTCATGTCAGCTCGGGAAACATACTCGAGCCTCCTTTCCTCGTAGTCTTGAGAGTCGTGCAGAGTCTGTTTTTTCTTTAGTTCATTCTGATATATGGGGTCCTAGTAGAGTCAGTTCAACCTTGGGATTTCGTTATTTTGTTAGTTTCATTGATGATTATTCAAGATGTACTTGGCTTTTCTTAATGAAAGATCGTTCTGAGTTGTTTTCTATATTCCAGAATTTTTGTGCTGAGATCAAAAGTCAATTTGGTGTTTCCATTCGCACTTTTCGCAGCGATAATGCCTTAGAATATTTATCCTCTCAATTTCAGCAATTTATGGCTTCTCAAGGAATTATTCATCAGTTTGGTGTTTCCATTCGCACTTTTCGCAGCGATAATGCCTTAGAATATTTATCCTCTCAATTTCAGCAATTTATGACTTCTCAAGGAATTATTCATCAGACCTCTTGTCCTTATACCCCTCCGCAAATGGGATTGCAGAGAGAAAGAATAGGCACCTCATTGAGACTGCTCGCACACTACTCATTGAATCTCATGTTCCGTTGCGTTTTTGGGGCGATGCAGTTCTCACAGCTTGTTATTTAATTAATCGGGTGCCTTCATCTCCCATCCAAAATCAGATCCCGCATTCGGTGTTGTTTCCTGAGTCACCCTTATACTCTCTTCCCCCTCGTGTGTTTAGGAGCACTTGTTTCGTACATAAATTAGCCCCTGGGAAAGATAAATTAGCTCCTCGTGCTCTCAAGTGTGTCTTCCTTGGTTATTCTCGTGTTCAGAAGGGATATCGTTGTTACTCACCTGATCTTCGTAAGTACCTTATGTCAGCTGACGTCACATTTTTTGAGTCCAAACCTTTCTTTACTTCTTCTGACCACCTTGATATATCTGAGGTCTTACCAATACCGACCATTGAGGAGGTTACTATAGCTCCTCCTTCACCTTCCGCCACAGAAGTCTTACCCATTCCAACTATTGGGGAGTCTAGTGTCACTCCTCCTACATCCCCAGCCACAGTAACACCACTCTTGACTTATCATCGTCGTCGGCACCAAGCATCCGGCCCTGCTGATTCTCGTCCTGCACCTGAACATGCTCCAACTGCGGACCTGTCTCTTCCTAGTACACTGATTGCACTTCGGAAAGGTATACGGACCACACTTAATCCTAATCCCTATTATGTCGGTTTAAGTTATCATCGCCTGTCATCATCCTATTATGCTTTTATCTCTTCTTTGTCCTCTGTTTCTATCCCTAAGTCTACAGGTGAGACATTGTCTCATCCAGGATGGCGACAGGCTATGACTGACGAGATGTCTGCTTTACATACGAGTGGTACTTGGGAGCTCGTTCCTCTTCCTTCAGGTAAATCTACTGTTGGTTGTCGCTGGGTGTATGCAGTCAAGGTTGGTCTAGATGGCAAAGTTGATCGACTTAAGGCCCATCTTGTTGCCAAGGGATATACTCAGATATTTGGGCTTGATTACAGTGATACCTTCTCTCCCGTGGCTAAGGTAGCATCAGTCCGCCTTTTTCTATCCATGGCTAATGTTCGCCATTGGCCTCTCTATCAGTTGGACATTAAGAATGTTTTTTTACACGGTGACCTTGAGGATGAAGTCTATATGGAGCAACCACCTGGGTTTGTTTCTCAGGGGGAGTCTCGTGGCCTTGTATGTCGCTTGCGCCGGTCACTTTATGGTCTAAAGCAGTCTCCTTGAGCCTGGTTTGGTAAATTCAGCACAGTTATCAGGAGTTTGACATGATTCGGAGTGAAGCTAATCACTCTGTGTTTTATCGGCATTGTGCTTCGAGTCTTTGTATTTATCTGGTGGTCTATGTTGACGATATTGTTATTACCGGCAATGATCAGGATGGTATTACTAAATTAAAGCAACATCTCTCTCAAAACTTTCATACTAAGGATCTGGGCAAACTAAAGTATTTTCTGGGTATTGAGGTCGCTCAGTCTAGCTCAGGTATTGTGATATCACAACGGAAGTATGCCTTAGACATTCTTGAGGAGACGGGAATGACAGGTTGTAGACCGATTGACACTCCGATAGATCCGAATTCTAAACTTATGCCAGGACAGGGGGGCCACTTAGCGATCCTGCAAGATATAGGCAGCTGGGTACTCGAATGCTGATTGGGCTGGATCACCTTCTGACAGACATTCTACGTCTGGATATTGTGTTTTAGTAGGAGGCAATTTGGTGTCTTGGAAGAGCAAGAAACAGAATGTAATTGCCTGATCTAGTGCAGAAGTAGAATATCGAGCAATGGCTATGGCAACATGTGAGCTAATTTGGATCAAACAGTTGCTCAACGAGTTGAAAATTGGTGAAACCAGCCAAATGGAACTAGTGTGCGATAATCAAGTTGCCCTTCATATTGCATCAAATCCGGTGTTCCATGAGAGGACTAAACACATTGAGATTGATTGTCACTTCGTCAGAGAAAAGATACTCTTAGGAGATATTACTACAAAATTAGTGAAGTCGAATGATCAGCTTGCTGATATTTTCACCAAGTCCCTCACCGGTCCTCGTATTAGTTATATATGTAACAAGCTCGGTACATATGATGTATATGCACCAGCTTGAGGGGGAGTGTTAGTTTAATAGCTAAATATAGTAAATATCCCTAATCCCATATGTATTAGGAGTAGGACATGTATTCTATATATATGACTCATTGTATCATTGTTAATATCAATATAATTCTTCTGTCTCATATTTCTCACATCTTCCTTCTAATCTTTGACCGAAACTAAAATTTCTACATGTCATGTATGAGAATAAACAACTATGAATTGAGTTTAATATAAATTATAGAGACCTGGAAAAAACTCTATTATATCCAGCACTAAAAGGAAGTTGTGAATGGAAAACCTGAAAGTTATGCGTGCAAAGGATGCGCGTATGCTGACTCATCAGAGGGCCGAGAATTGCATTATGTAAAATTGAAAAACCAACATGTGCATCAACTGCACTGAGGATATCATCAAGTAGGTAAATTTCCGCGTCATGATAGATGGCTCTGTCAGATACAGAAAAGTTGTCAAAAGATGAGACATTTCACTTACTCACAGTCACTAGACATATACCTTGCAATTTGAAGACAGAGAATCGCATCACCTGGCAAGTGCAAGACGAGCTCTCTGTCCACCAGATAAGTTAAATCCTTTTTCTCCAACAGAGGCCATATCACCTCCCATCATTCTGGAAATATCGAAGTCCAAGGAACAAGCTTGTAATACTTCCGAGTATCTGCTCTCATAAAAATCCAATAAGCTTCTGTTAGATAGTGATTCCTCAATAAACCTTCAGACAGTGAATTTTCGAGGGTCCAAGGCATACAAAACATCATCTCAATGGACAATGAGATTAATAGCAGAATTTGGGACTTTGGAAATGCAAAACTGAGAACTGAAAATTGATGCAATGAAACTATCCAAACAAATTCTTATTGCCTTGTCAAAAGGTAAATGAAATAGACCTCCTTGGGTCATAGTCTCTCCCCAACAAAATGTTATTACGTATGGTTCCTGAGAGAATCCAAGCAACCTGAAAAGATAGGCAAAATATGAGATCAGGAGTGCTACATAACACATCAATACTACCAGCTGTTTGTTCACCTGCGGTACATATGCAATTGAACCAGTCCGGTACACAGATCCGTTAATTAACCTCGACTCCCCCAAAATCAAATTCAACAAGGATGATTTACCAGACCCAACCTGCAGGCAAAAAGATCTGTTATAAGAGAAATAATAGTTTTGCTGGAAAGGAACCTTGCACAGTATAATCATTAGATAGAGCTACACGTCCAAGAAAATCAGTGTATCACTTCTGCTACACCCATTACTATGGTGGAAAAGGGAGATATAACTTCTTATTATACTACAGCATTGCACCATTGTAGTTTCTTTTCGTAGAGTTAGAACCACCAAACTGGTTACTAAGGTGAATTAAACTAAAGAAGGTGCCAATGGTAGACTGTAGGTAGTGAGAGTATAAAAAGATCATAGAGATATTGATTCAAATTTTCTGAGATTTATAATCATATCTCCAACTCCATCTAACAGGATATGCTGAAAACGAAAAACCGAAATATCACGAGTCATACATATACAGTATCCTCAGTAGCTCAGGTTTCACAAACTTTTGCACCATTAAGAAGCAGAGGCTTTGCAATAACAATTCTAAACATATATCCATTTCTAAGACAAAGTATACATGTATCAAATATCTCTTGATCCAAAATGTTAAATAGTCAATTTTTTGTTTTCTACAACAACATATGAAATGTCATCCCATAACCCATAAGCTTGTAAACGGTCAAAAGGACAAAGCTCTAAGATACTCCCGATTTCATGTCAGATGAGGCTGGTCAAAATTTTCTCACATTGATAAGCTCAGAGCTATAAAATAAATTATTTATAACAGCAATAGAGTTTTACCTCTCCAACTACTGCAACCAGTAAACCTTTTGGAATAAGAAGATTAACAGGATCCAAAACCAAATCTATTTCCTTCTGGTCACGACACGACCATGTGCAAGATGCATCACGGATGACAACAGCCACATCTTGCAATTTGGTCTGCTTATCAGAGGAAGAGAAAACCGAACAATTGCTTGGTTGTTCCATGTTTGTCTCCCGCTCAAAACAGGATAGATACTTGCATAACCTCCTGGAAGATATTACAGCCTGCAAAACAAAAGATTGAACAATTATTATAAAATAAAGGAGGATAATTTCTCAAACAAAAGAATTTTCACAACTCACATCAATTAACCCATTGATGACCCAAGGGAATGAATTTAATGGAGAAATCAAGTTATTAAACAGTGCGACACAAGTGAAAACCTGCAATTTTAACCAAACAATTAGGCAACATACGATTGTTAAAAAATTGCGCAAGCAAATTACTTTAGATTCTCTGATTGTACCGTTGCTGCATCAAGTTGATGGCCCATCAAAGTATAGAGTCCAAATGTGAACAACGAGAAAAGTGCTGGTGTTGTTGCCCAGAAGAAAACGCACCATGAATCCAAGTATTTCCTAGTCTGACAGGAAAATTCTAAGTTTAAGATTTAAGTCATATGGCTCATTCTATCAAGCGTAAAGTACTAGAAGGATGACGGATATTGTCTCACTGATAGGTATTTCACTTCTTCCGATCTCGTCTTCATCAGCCAACTTGCAAAAACTAGCTCCCAACTATACATTTTCAAAGTACGTATATGTGTTAAAATCTCCGCTGTCATTCTAACCCTGCAAAGAGGCATGGACAATGGATCGTAACAAATATAAGGAATGCTAACTACAAAACTCAAAAGACATAACTCATTACTTCTTTGTACTTCATTGAAAAAATCTGCACGTGATTTTATCCAAGACATTTCTCCCTTCCCACCCTAAGCACTATACACAAAACAAACCGTCTTCTAAATATTTTTTTTCAACAAATAGAAGCATCAGCTTAATTCTGAAAAGAATCCAACCAGCAGTTTCTTATTTGTGAAGAAACAAGATCGATAATGTATAAACATCCCTAATAACATGAGGACAGCATCGAACTAAGGATGGAAAGTCAGCAGCTTAAAGGATAGCTTCTCTTAAACTATCTGATTTGAAATAAGCTAATTCTTGCATACAAGACACTACTTCCAGAAACTTTTGCTGATGAAATGTGTTAATACGTTCTTTTAACTGATGCGGCATTCAGGTTGGATTATAACTTCAGCATGAATTGTAGCCGGTGGAACATGTAACATTCAATCTTCAAATTATCCTTGGGCTTTAGTTCAATTCTTCCTATGCCAGCCATATGAATAATGTGATAACACCACAATCCAAGACATCTCGCCTTGTAAAGAGAAAAATTGATCATGTATGTGTTTCAATACTTCCCTACCAGCAACCATCTGGTATCGTTAGTTGCTATATGATCTAACATCTGAACAAAGAAAAAGCCTTAATGTCTGGTTGCATATTTAACCTATCTGCTCTTATCCATATGTCTCTCCTAACCACATACATTAATTTTGATTTCTGTAAGCTAACAGAACACTTGACACTCCAGAAAGAAAAGCCAACATAAAAAGTTCAGAACAAGTAAAATAAAATAACTGATAAGAAGAACTGTTGCTTAGTTTCAGCAAAATGACAACACTGATGGACTCTACTTAATTTCAGGAAAAACCCTATAGCAACCAAGGATCACTAGAAAAACTGCAAAAGAACGTTAAGAGATTGATCACATTCAGGTAGACTCTCTGCCAAGTTTAGAAAAGAAATTTGTGATTTATTCAACATGGGCACCAATACACTTAATCTTTCCAATAGCACTGACCAGGTAAAGAAGATGAATGAACATGCATTTCAGGAATAACCCCATATGAGGTGATATACCAAAATGAATTCCGGCAAGGTTATAAAGAGTTGCTGCCACATACCTTTCATCCTTTTGCTCCATCATGCTCTTTGTAGCATTTGCAATCACATTTGCAATCCACTTATTAACTGCACAGAATAGCACTTATCAAGCCTTCTCTAGAATTGACTAAATGTATAAAGACCTTGACATATCAAGAACCACTTACCAAAGCCCTTTGAAAATAAAAATGTATCATCTTCCTTGAAGGTTGAAGATATGTTGCAGGACAAGGTCTAAGACTATAGTGACTATTGATTTTATTCCTGATGGTGATTTGTTATCTAAGTTGAAAAATATAGACTGCTCCTTAAACTAAGCCCTAAACCTACATCAACCTCTCAAGGAAAACCTCATATGCAGATGACCCTGGATATGAACAATATTGACAGTAGGGGCACAATCACATCCACGACATTTTCTAGTGGCAACTAGTCTGTATTTATCACTTATCACTTCCCCAAAAATAAGCAAGTTATCAATCAACTTAGTATCACTGTGACACCCTATTTCCATCAGACCAACTTAAAACATATAGTTGTCTCTGTCATATGAACACTTAATATTTAGTGCAGACACAGTAGCATTCGATTGTTAAAAAATTTTGAACATGTTCAAGATCTGAGTCATCTAATACCTGGTATTAGCAGAATTGTTATAGCTATTCCAGACAGAAATGCAAACTTGACTTGTTTATACAGCAGATAAAGAGCAATTCCAATCTGCAATGGCAAACTGATGCATTTCATGATTAATAAATCTGGTAACCAAGGAAAAGGAAAAAGGACAACATCCTAGCTGGCGAACTTCATTCTTCTTTTTATAAGAGGTCTAATCATTTCAACGAAGCAACATGCTAGATATTATCTTGAATGAAAGACTTTAAAATGCGTCATCACATTTCAAATAGGCACTGCCTCACAAGAAGGTGCAGTGAGTTGTATCGCAGATTTTGAAAAGGTCCTCTATTTTTCTTGAATAGATGCACTTAACAACAAAAGAGAAAACAAGAAGAAAAAAGGGGAAAAAAATACAAACGAACATGTTGACCCTGATAAAACACATTATAGTTTGTTGAACAATTTGTGGAGCAGGACCATTCTCTTTTAGAAACAATTTATCATTATTTATCCCAAAAAGAAAACTAAAACTAGGATCAGAAATGTGCATTTAATAGTGGCATCATCAATGAAAATACATGAATTTATAGTCACGAATGTGCAAGTAGAGTAAGAAGGAATGGTAACAGAAAGTCTGAAAGTTAAAGATACATCAACACAAATATGAAATTATCATACCAAATTTTAATTGACAGAAGTAAAAAGCATACTGGATAAATATCACAATATCCAGAATTTAGACGACATCGTTGTGTACAGCTAGATACTAATAAGAAAATCTTTTTTTTTTTACAGACAGCATAGATACATTACATTCAACTCAAATTTAGCTAGATGCTAACTTTACATTGAGTTTCATATATCATGGAATTCAAGTTTCCTACTGAAAGGCAATCAGTGAATCTTTATGATTCACTGAACTATGGAGACCATTTTTAAGTGGTTCCAACTTCCTGAGATGTTTTTCTTCTTTCCGGTCATAAGTGAAAATGACAACTTGCTATTAAAAAATATTATCAAGAATGTTTCGGCATAGATTTAGGAGGCACAAGTAGGTCCCAATATGCACTGAGAAGAATTAGGCATCAGAGAGTTGCTAATAGTTTCTTTAAACTTCAAGGAAAGAACGACATTTTTGGAAACATGACAACCTAGACTCTAGATGTTTATTTCTGTCTTGCCAGTGACTGTTTCTTAAGTTAGGGCCTTTTATCCTTGTAGTTTCTAGAATCCCCAAAGATGGTGACTGTTAACCAAATATCAAAAAGACACAAGACACACACACAAATGGTAGGTCATATAAAAGATTACAATTAGAAAATTATTCAAAGGAAACCATAACATTAATTCAAAGAAACATAATTCTCATTGCCATGTCGAGCTGAGCAGAATAAAGTGTCAAAGTCAAACATATGTTGGAAATTTCTCATAAAAATGGAAATTTCAGTGCATGTCACAAAGTATGCTGGCTTCACAATAAGGATGATGCTAATTTCCATCTACCTAATGATGTTAAATTGGGGAAAATATAATTCATTTAGAAGAGAATGAAATCTTAATTCAGATCTCTCAAACACTGATCACAAGAAGATTATTAAGCAAAAGGAAGGTATATTGTTCGTCTTCATTTTTGATATCTTTTTTTTTTTTTTGTGTGTGTGTGTGTGTGGGGGGGGGGGGGGGGGGGGGGACATGGGCCAACCAATTACATTATTACAAACCCTCTAGAGGCAAAAAATATACTGACCTCCATATATCATGAAAACTATTACACAGGTTCGCAACTCGATCAGCATCCACGGACATAAATGTTTGAATTTCTCCTTCAGAAAATTTTGATCTCTCGGCCAAACTAACAGAAAGACACTTGAAAGAAAAATGGCAATGTTAGTCACTAATATCATGTAGTATATAAAACTTTCACTTAGAGTAAGAAGTTTGAAAACTTAGCACGCCCCTTTAGGCTTTAAAAAGTGGTAGACACATGGACACGACTTTAAAAGATTGATATATCACTTATCCCTATGACCATTAAACATGATAAATGAAAAAGATAAATAACAAGGTACTCTCCACCTGGATTTCCTAGGTTTTGCAAAATGGTACTAGGCCCTCCTATCTTTAGGTTTTGAAAACTGGTAGACAACCTTTACATGGAACAAAAATAACCAATTTATTATTTTTTTCTCCTAGCAGTCACTATAGACAACAACCATTAGTATAGAAATAACACTCAATTCATTGCGAATCATACTCTACTATTGATGGGCTTGTATTCTGTTTTGATGATCTAACAAACTTTCATGCAAAGAACCAGATAAAGGACTTGATGTGTAGCCAGCACAACCAGTCAGCTTAAACTCAAGAAATCTGGATAGTGTACTGTTGAACTCACAGGGAACAGCTGAGGGACCTGATCCCTTGATATTCTCACAGACGGAAGTACAAGTCAACTCTACAGCTGAAAAGTTGTGACAGAAAAGTGACTGCCTGCAACTATACATGTGTACATGTTACAGTGCAGTAACAGTGCAGCAGTCACTTCCCATTGGTTGAGAAGTGTACCAACTAGGTATGGGTATCCTTCTTGGGATGTCCTAGGGTTATAATATCTTGCTTGGAGACAAACAAGACACTCACTTGAGCATTTACTAAAAACATTCTCTCAAGCATTGAAGACTCAAGTGTGTCAAGAGCAAGAAGACAACTCCACTAAGACGGACCAATTTCACTATGTGTTGTTAGGCGTCCTTAGTTGAGTTGTAATCTTGCATTTTGTTTTTCATTGTATCCTATTTGCTTTCTTAGAAGTACGGTTTTAGGAATCTCCAAACCAGAAACCTTGTGTGTTTGTGTTGTGACTAGTGTAGTCATAAGTGAAAAGTCTTTGTAACTAGTGAGTGACAAAGTTACTTGTAATAGGCATTACAAGTTAGTGTGTTAAAGTCTTTGTAAGAAAGTCATTACAAAGTGGCTTGTAATAGTTTAAATTACAAGTTAGTGAAGTTGAAATCCTACAAGTGTAGGTCGTGGTTTTTGTCCCCTTGAGTTGGGATATTTCCACGTAAAAATCCCGTGTCTCCTTTACTTGTTGTTTCTGTATATTACTCTGAGGGAACTGGTAGAAAACATAGTCTCTCTACAGTTTGGTGGAATCATAGAAACTATCAACTATCTAAAACCAAAGAGCTCAAAACTCCTAATGTACTTGCTCTTTAACCAAACAAAAGATGGGTGTCAATGTTCTCATTTTAGGAAGAACATTTCAAGTTTGATAAAACTCAGATGGAGATAATCTGAATAAAAACAACGATACGCAGGGAGAAAACGTTAACAATAATATTAAAAATTGAATCTTGGAATAAACAAATCAAAGACTTCCAATTTTAGGCTTTTAAAGACAAATCATTCAGTTGAGAACAACAACAACGACCCAGTGGAATCCCACAAGTGGGGTCTGGGGAGGACAGTGTGTACGCTGACCTTACCCCTACCGATTATTTAGTTGAGAACATAGGAAAATAATACTGTAATGTTTATCAGTTAGAAGAGGCATTCTACAACTTCTTCAAACTTAAAAGAGCTAAGACGTAGTCCTGAAAGAACAAGATTTATGCTCGTTTC
Source organism: Nicotiana undulata (assembly GCA_005239495.1). Taxonomy (NCBI): domain Eukaryota; kingdom Viridiplantae; phylum Streptophyta; class Magnoliopsida; order Solanales; family Solanaceae; genus Nicotiana; species Nicotiana undulata. The sequence goes on from ML273196.1 coordinate 86,115, forward strand.
ACTAGAAAGTAATGACAATAAACACCCTCCTCATTTGACAAGAAAGAAGCACCTGGCACTGCCCCAAACTTAAAGAGGCTAGTTAAATGCCACGTTACCATCTCAATGGCCTGGCTTTGCCCCAAATTTAAAGAGACTAGTTAAATGCCACTTTAACATCTACATGGTCTAGTTAGAATTATTGATGATACAAATTACAAAATGAACATATTCAGATTAGAAGATAAATAGTATAAAATAAAGATGCAACATGAATCCATTATGCCACAGTCGTAATGTGGCTATAGAACAGATTGTTCAGGGTAATAAAGGACCTTATAATGGAATATTGTTAATAAAGATTCACCTTTTGGTAAATAAGACTCATGATACTGGATCTTAGCTTGAGCTTGAGCTTTGAAAGATGAAAAGTATATTGTGTATCAAGGAACGATCTGCAGCATTGCGAGAGAACTTCTAAGACTTAGACAATATGTCATAAATCAGAGCCCAATAATAACTTACAGCTTAAGTTATACAACTAAAAAGGTCAGACAAATGAGAGAAAGACATCTAGTATGCCAGCTAGCATGCAAAGTATCCCAAATATAGATAACCTAGGTTGTAGCTTACCACAATGAGAATACATTCCCAAGAGAGAAAACGAGAGACGGGCAGAACTCCAATCCACTTCCCACTTTCCAATACAGAATTATTGCAAAACTCAAGTTTCAAAAGTAAAAAATCCAAAGAAATTCTAATGAGGGTTGGAGATCAGAGATGGTGAGTAAATGTCCTACTCCCAAAAAATGTTGATAAGAACAAATTTTTAAGTAAAAGTCTAGTATCTATCCAAGACTCAAGTTTGGCCAAACCATGCAAGTCATCTCTAAGACACACTAAAAATATATGAACACGTCCCTTTATAAAATGAGGTTATATATGTAGATATAACAACTGAATAACATGATCTAACTTGAAATCCCATATGCTGATAAACGAGAACCTAGAATTCACACAATTTTCTCTTCTTTTTGTGTGTATGTGCTCAGCATTGAGTGTTCTATCAGTAACTAAAGCTCTGATACAAAGTTCACCAATAACACCATGTAGTTTGACAAGAACTTGAAAGAAGCTCAAACACATCATAACTTAAAGTTAATGAATTCCAGGAACGGAGAGTAATAGTTACTTCAAGACAGAAGAAAGACCCAAGGATAGTGCAAGAATATAGCCATCATAGTCTCTTGAACCTGTTGATAAAGAGTACAAAAGAGTACGAACACCAGTCACAAAGGGTTACTCAACCATAAGAATGTTATAAAAGATCCAATTAACAATCATGAAGACATCTGGCACACTTGTCAAATAAGTAGTTAATTGATCTACCCTAAAAGGAGTTTGATGATATACAACATTAAAGCTAAACATTGCCAATAACACCATTAAACTGGAAAGAGCATTTATCTGTATATTCATGGAATGTAGACCATAATAAACGATGACAATGAGACCACTTTACATTGAAGATACTACACTCCTTGTAAAGGAAAAGAAAGAAAATATTCTTCAACTAAAAATCTACACTCTAATGATTGATGGAGAGAGAACATCCACAATGAAAATCCAAAAGTGTACACGCAGCAACTGAATGTGAACAAGAGTGATGATTCTGAAAATTTTAACACCACACGTACTAATATCAGGTTAGAATTAATTTTATGGAGGCACTATGTTGATTGACAAGAGAATCATTCAGAAAGCTTCCGAGTGCACGTGTCTAAAACGAAGGTTATAATTAACTCTAGGAGAGCATTAATTTTTATGCCAGTTGAAAAGCAAAGAAAAACAAGTGTCGTGCAAATATCAAAGGCTCCAAACAAGACAGATATATCAGTTTTCCAGAGAAAGTATGAATTAAAGTCATTTGATTCAGAATGGAAACTGGAAAAATGAAATAATAGTATATGCAAACCTTGCTGAAGAAAGCGAATCAACTTATTGAGTAGCAATGGACCCGCAAAACCGAGACAGTCATTAAGCACCTACAAAATGGAGAAATGTTACTAACAACTTTTGAATCTATTAGTAATATTTAACAAGATTGGTATAAACAAATTCAGCACTTTATTTATCAAATGCGTCATCAAATTCATATGTTGGTCTTGAGATCTAAGTAGTCCCTATATTCTAAACAAAATTTCCATATAATGCCACGTAAAGAAAACACCAAAAAGTTGTGGTATGCAATATGAAAAGTCAGTCACCTAAAATCAGACAGAACTTTCAACAGTTACCAGCTTGCATTATACAAAATCATTGCACCTTTTAAAATTCTTGGCCATCGTGCTTAGCACGAAATGTGGTCAAAGAGTAATATCCTGAAATTTTCACTACCCCTGCAGAAATATAATTAAGAATAATAGCCTCTACATATCTCTCTATAAATCAAGTTTCTGGTGTAATAAATGCATAATTTGGGATTTATCTGGTCATAACTAAAAAGGAAAAAGAAAGAGAAAAATAAGCAAGTTGATAACAGAGAACAGAAACAGACACAGGAAGCAACTGTGATTGTCAAAGAAGCATCAGCTTGCTGTTGGACACATTGGTTCTTCTCTATTTTTCCAAGACTAGCATAAAGCAGTCACAAAACGTATTACCTTCAGAAGACCCAGACGGAAATATGGCCATCCATATGCACGACAAATTGCTTTGATTAATGAAGGATGGGAATATTCATTTCTTTCTTGAGATTTCCAGCAATTTAACAGCAAAGTGTGGCAGGAAGAAGGATCCATATCAATGGGTAGCTCAAGCAAATCTTCAAAGTCAAGCTGCCTTTTGACTCCGCATTCCATTACAGGTTTGATAGATTTGAATCCTATCAGATCCCAGCAGTTGCACATAATTCCCTTTGACTAATATCCCAATGAAACCCATTGTCCCAGGATTAGAATAAACAGGGGAAACAAGGAACAGAAAGTAAAAATGTTATAGGCAACCAAAGTTTGCATGCAAAGTAAAAAAGTAGACAGGTTCAGCACATAAAGAAAGTACTGTAGTTATAATTTTTTTTTTTGTAAAAAAGGAAGAACTAGTGCTTTCTGACATCACCAAAGTGGTGAAACAGGTCTCAGTTGTTTTCATATTACAACAATCCCATGATGGAATTCAATAAATAACATGAAATATCTCATATGATGAATGGAGAAGATATACATACCACTCCTCCGGAGCTACCTTGACCAGTGTCCATTTTACTTGGCAGAAGCAATTCCTCCGTGGAACTGTTTATTTTGCAATTAATCATCATGGTGTTCAATCAACAAAATTGAAATTTCAAACTCTTACAAATTATTGTCAGCTCATATTGTCAGATGGATCCTATATAATGAAAAATAACTAGATATAGTTATGAATCCTGGTAGATAAAAAGGCAAAAACTTCTATGGATCTGCATGGAAAATCCAACACAACGTAGGTAAACAGAAAGGAAAAACGTTAATGCAGGATATTTATTGTGTATATATTAACTGGTCCATGATCCCATGATCCCATGGACCGAGAGGTCACAGTTTCGAGCCGTGGAAACAGCCTCTTGCAAAATTGCAGGGTAAGGGCGCGTACAATAGACCCTTGTGGTCCGGCCCTACCCCGGACCCCGCGCATAGCGGGAACTTAGTGCACCGGGCTGCTTTTTTAATATATTAAAATTTAGAAAGTTAAGAGACCCAAAGCAACAGTCATTCAAAAGATTATATGACTATCAACATTCTAATGTTTAACATATTAGTTGCTGTTGAATAACCAGAATCTTGACACAAACTAAATGAACTTAAGCAAGGTGATCGAGGATAAGTACTGTGTTTTATGATTCCATTATGCATTATAAATAACAGGAAGCCATTCCAAATTAAACAGCCCTATTCCTACCGGGATGATTTTCTTTTTTGTTTTGACTTTTCATCTGTCAAGTAACCTCTAATCTTTCTATAGATGTTCAATGTGATTGACTCAACTGCACTAGGAGGACCCAAGACAGATGGATCTTTGTATCAATACAATCACAATGCCAAAAACAAAAAGAGGAAGTCACCTTCTACTCTGAGGCCGTGCTGTAGTTCTGATAATATTAATCAAAACTGCAAAAATCACATCCAATAAAGCACTGCAGCTTTCTTTAAGACATAGTAGAACCTGAAACGGCAAAATTGTAGTAGACTCTTTCAATATTCGGTGGTCAGCAGAATCTAGGTGATAAATGTGTGCATCGGAACAAGCATCAAGAGTTGATCATGGACAATTGTTCAAGAGCAATAAAGCCTACTCAACAGATACTTTCTCTCACATAAGATGATGGTTCATAGACCTTGGGGTGTATATCCATGAAAACCAAAAAGCTTCAAAAGCTAACACTTTCCGCTTTTCATTTCACCTTTACTGCAGAGAATCTAACAATCTGCTTTGGCATTAGAGTCAACATTTTGAGCAGACTGCAATGCAAATGCCCAACAAATACAACAACAACAACAGTATCTCAACAAATACATGAACTGAAATAAAGTAATAAACAGTATCTCAATGCATTCCTCAAGAATAAAAAAATATCACCTTGAGGTGCAACAATATCCAGATTGTTTACTTGTAGGAGTAATTTTAAAAATGAATTGAGATGCATTTAGCAACAGAAACAAGTATTCCTCGGAGAAAGTAAATTTCATAGATCCAACATATTCACCATCTTAAATTCCAGTAAATTAAAGGCATACCTGAAAAGAAGAAAAACCCCTTTGTAAATGGGGTACCAAAAGAAGGAATTTCAATATCCACCAAACACATATGATGGGGTTGCAGCAAATGACATAGCAGTGCCCACACTTAAGGACCAGCAGAATAGTGGCCTGAAAAGGTATAATGCCTGATTAAAAATGGAAGCTGCTGCTAACAAATACATAATTTGGTACAGAAGTGCAAAGCTCACCCAAACTGAGAATTGTGAGAATCTGAAGAGCCATTCATGATATGGCTCAGGAAAACTGTCAAGCATTTTCTTGATTATCACAATCATGTCAAAGAGTCCCATGCTTGCACCCAATGCAGGTAGAAGATGCAAGGAAACCTTTACTAGTCGTGGTACCTATTTAATTCCTGTAACTATTAGGCCATGAAGCACCTCATGAAGGAAAACAGAAATCCAACTATGTAAGTGAAGCCTCCATGGAAATAATTTGCATGATTACGAGTCAGAAAGAGAAGTTAGTTAGGTAGAGGAATGAGAAACATGAAACAAGGCATTTCATATCTACGACAGAAAAGATTAATCATAATAAATAAGGACATGCTAGTTTGTCTTCTTTAAGTATATCAAACTTCACAAACACCAAGAAAGAGCATCCAAAGTACAATTGTCAAAAACAAAAAGGTAGCACGAAACCCTCAGTCTTAAAATCACCGAAATAATAACATGAAGAGATAAAAGACATGAACATTTCCGGAGCCATGTTTTCATCTCCATATGTCCTTCTTATGTGCCAAAATCCTATGTGATTTCCCCCATTAGAAACTTGTTGAGAACTACAATTGCCAAGCCACATGACAACAATGATTGGACAAAAAACATTGTTAAACTTTTTCTTACACAAAGCACGAATGCCTGATAAAATCATTCTTTCCTGTTAATTATCATCAGGGGAAGCAACAATAAACATTATCTAATAGGTAAAAGCAACTACGTATGGTTGATAAGATGCATTTTAAATTAAGTCCATGCTTCCCAAAATGCAGATCATGCCAAATGAAATCTACTTTCCTAAACGGAATGGCTGCACTTATTATATAATCAATGGTAGGAGTCTTACTTTTACACAAAAGGATGATCCATTCCTCATTTTTAAGCATTAATCCATGGTTTAAATTCTAAATCAGAAACTATACAGAGGCAATGCCTTTCTTCTTTTTGAAAAAAAGGAAATGTGTAGTAAAAAGTTAATAGCCAATTTAAGCAGATTGGTAAAAGGAAACAACTCCGTGCAATGAAGATGTAACATACCCTTTTTCCATCTTTGACACTCCTTTTACCTGCTCCAATAGCAACAACAAGGACAATAGTCACGATATTAGCTCCAAAACCTAAAACTGTGAATATGGTTAAGGTAATAAACAATAATTGCAATTTTACAACTTTCTTAGCATAAAAGAACAAAAATAAATTTAAGGATATAAGTTGCTGAAACACTTTGAAACTCCGTTGCTATCCCATACCTGACCACCCAGAAATAAAAACAGAGTTTGTCCATTAGAATCACAACAACAGAAACATAAGGTTTAGTGGTAGCAAGATATAAAGCATGGTGTACCCCATCAATCAAGAAAGCTCCATACTATGACTTTTCGCACTCATCAAACACAAAAGGACAAACTTAATAAGAAGAAAAAAGAGGGGTAGGGATACTTAGAAAATACAGTCAGATCTCCAGTCTTAGAAATGCTTCTAGGCACGCTCCCCCAGGCTCTTCTCTCTCTTCTTCTTCCTAACACTCCACCACCCCCATCAAAAGCCAAGCTCCCCGCGACCAAACCCCAGTGAAACCCACCGGCAACTGAGCTCTCACGAGCCGCCACGCGCGGCCGACGCGCCTGTTTTCCGGCGAGATCCCAGCCACGCGCCGGCGCGTGTGGCCATTTCCGGCGACTTTTTCAAATTGTTTTCTTCAGACAGCCTCTTTCCGAGGCTGTTCCGACCCTACCCATACATAACTTCCAGATTCCGACCACTCTTGCTATTTTCCGACGACGGAGGTGGTTTTTCCGGCCAGATCTCACTTCCTCTTCTTCAGTCAGCTCCCTAGCAAGGCTTTTGGTTTAGTTATGACAGATTCTACAGAGAGAAACTCCTACTTCTCCCTAGAATCTAGAAAATTGGAAAACATGTCTTTCATCAAAGCTGCCTCTTGGCCAGTCCTAGATCTTGGGGGAAGATGCCATCGAAAGCTTGACGTAGGGCAGGAGCCGCACTTCTCGATGTCTGAGGAGCACACTCTCCGCACAAGGGCTTCTTGAAATCTTGTCTGATTGGGTCTTTCTCCAAATGGGTTGGTTCTCCGGAGGTTGTTAGGAACTGGGCAGCAGAGGCATGGAACGTCAAGGACGGGCTGAAAATATCGCAATTGGGGGACCACAATATCTCTTTCGCTTTGTTGACGAGTCTCAAGCTTCAGAAATTCTTGTCCGGGGACACAGGTGGTTCGATGGGAACTTCTTAAAGCCTGACAGATGGGTGGAGCACGATGGGTGCCTCGACCCTCGTTTCACCGGCGAATCATTGGTGGTCAACATGGTGGGTCTCCCGGTGCATCTTTGATGTCTAGACCTATTCAAGAAGATTGGGGAAATATGTGGGGGTTTTATTGATGTCTCTTGCAACTTACACGATCTCTCGCGAGTAAGGATTGTGGTGAGGAAAGGGGGCAGAATCCATGTCTCCACTGTGGTGGAAGATGGCTACTTGAGTTATAAGGTTTGGTTGAGCCCTGAATTTCCCCCTATCTTTATGCCTGAGATAGTGGCGGAAGAAAAGGGAAGGCCAAATATAAGGGAGGGGAGGGAAATCAGTCTCTGAGGGAGGGGGGGCTCACCGGATCAGTGGACTAAGCCGGAATCAGACGTTATATCAAGGAGAGACAGGAGGTTTGATTTTGGGAGAAAAGACAATATTTCAACAGGAGGAATAGAAGTGAATGGGTTAGTGATGGGGGCTGGAAAGGCAGAATGGGCCGGTCATCTTCTAATTCTCATAGGGGAGGGCAAGTTTAAGCAAGTATAGGCTTGGGCCTCCTCACATGGGTCCAGCAACTTTTCCCAATTCTATTAGAATTGATCCAAAGGGGCCCAGATTATTTCAAGTTACGTCTCATAAGACTCCTAAGCATACGGAAACAGTTGTTCCTCCTTCTTCTACCAATGGTGCTTCACACGGTGGCACTTCTTCACCGAGCTCTAGTGACCTGCATTCGTTGGCCACTGCTTCAGGGGAAGCACCGGCTAAAGAGGGTGCTGTTATTCCACGGCCATTCTCTTCTGATGGACCCAGCTCCATCGCCCCCTCATATGCTCCTGGGTTTGGCTGTGCTAAGGTTACACTTCAAGCCTCTTCTTCTTCAAGGAATTGTTGAGCATGCCCCTATTGATGTTAGTGTCTGACCAGTATCTCTGGTTAGTATGCCGCCAAGAGTTCCATGCTCTCCTCCTTACTGCTACCCTTCTGGTGCTTCTGGTCATTCCTACAGCAACGGGGTGCTAATTTCAGAGGTTGATGCCCCTCAAGGAAAGGGTGAGATCCTTTCGGCACCTAAAGTTCCTATTGCTAGCAATGCATGGTCTTGTATTCCTCCGTTAGGGAACCGGTAGGATAAGGGTCCAAGGTGTTTTTCTGGGAGGAACTGGCCAATATGATGGGGGAATGGGACATTCCATGGGTTTTAGGGGGAGACTTTAACACTATTAGATTCCCGGAGGAGAGATTAGGGTGTAGTCTGATCTCGAGGGCCATGGAAGAGTTTTCTGACTTCATCAATGATCACTTTCTCATTGATCTTCCTCTACCAGGGGAAAGGTTTACTTGGGCCACGGCGGAGGATTCCAACTCAAGGTCTAGACTTGATAGATTTCTGATATCTCCTTCCTGGGATGAGCTGTGCCGAATGTGCTGCAGATTCTTTTACCTAGGCTGACTGCGGATCATTTGCCTATCTTGTTGGATGAATGCAGAGGGAGGGGGGTGCGTGCTCCCTTCCGATTCGAGAACATGTGGTTGAAGGTGCCAGGATTTGGTGACAAGATGAAAGAATGGTGGACAAGCTACAGGGTATCAGGGACACCTTCATTCCGCCTTTCGAAGAAACTTTAATTGCTCAAGGGAGATATTATTAGGTGGAATAAAGAGGGTTTTGGGAGGGTAGAGTTTGAAATGAGGGAGCTTATGCATGAATTGGGGAAACTAGAGAGAGGGGAAGGGGCGAGGGAGTTAGATGAATCTGAGAAAGCGAGACTGGGGGAGGTTATGAGGGAAATAGTCGAGTTAGCAATAGCTCAGGAGACTAGTTGGCGGAAAAAATCGAGGGCGCTATGGTTGAAGGAAGGAGATTCGAATACCAAGTTTTTCCATAGGGTGGCGGTTGCAAATCGAAGGAGGAACTTCATAGAGTCCTTAGTTGTGGATGGGGTGAGGATTGAGGGAGAGGAGGAGGTAAAAGGGGCCATTGTGAGGTTTTATGAGAACTTATACAAAGAGGAAGTTAGTTAGAGGCCGACTTTGGGGGGAATAGAGTTCAACCACATAGGGGAGGGAGACAGTGAGTGGCTAGAAAGGGCTTTCGAGGTGGAGGAGGTGCACGAGGCTATGTCGAGTTGTGCTGGTGATAAGGCCCTCGGGCCTGATGGTTTCTCCTTGGCCTTCTTCCAGTTTTGTTGGGATACCATCAAGGGGGAGTTGATGGAAGTCATTGAATACTTCCATGTGAAAGGTGTTTTCGAGAGAAGTATCAATGCTTCTTTTATTACTATTGTACCTAATAAAGAAGGTGCATCTTGTATCAGAGACTACAGGCTTATTAGCCTCGTGGGGAGCATTTACAAGATTATTTCTAAAGTGCTCTCCAACAGACTCAAGAAGGTCCTTGACGTGTCTGTTTCGTCCTCCCATGATGCGTTTGTGGAAGGTAGGCAGAGCCCGGATGCTGCTTTGGTGGCAAATGAACTTGTAGACTTCAGAAGGAAAAATAGAGAACCCGGCTTACTATGCAAGTTGGACCTTGAGAAGGCTTTCGACCATGTCAATTGGGAGTTCTTGGATTTAATTATGATGCGGATGGGGTTTGGGGCAAGATGGAGGGGATGGATCAAGTTCTGCATTTCCTCAGTCAGATTCTCTGTCCTGGTTAATGGTAGCCCGTGCGGTTTCTTTGGCAGCTCCAAGGGTCTCAGGCAAGGTGATGGATGCTCTGAGTAAAATGATGGATCGTGCGGCGGGCAGAGGCTTCTTTAGAGGACTCTCAGCTCCGATCGGGGCGCCTAGTGCCCGAAGAGTCTCTCATTTGCTTTTTGCGGATGACACCCTGGTTTTCTGTGATGCCGATATGGATCAGTTGACCTACTTGAAGCAGGTTCTGCAGTGGTTTCAGATAGTATCAGAGCTCAAAATCAACCTCGGCAAGTGTGAGATTTTCCCGGTGGGTGAGGTTGCTAACATTGATGCTTTATCTCGTGTTCTCATATGTAAGGTGGGCTCTCTTCCCACTACTTACCTGGTCTCCCACTGGGCGCTTTGCATAAGGATACTACAGTTTGGAATCCAGTGATCGAAAGGGTTGAAAATAGATTAGTAGGCTGGCAGAAACGGTACTTGTCAAAAGGTGACAAGGAAGTGCTCATTAAAAGCACTTTAGCGAGTATGCCCACCTATTATTTGTCCCTGTTGCAAGCTCTTGTGAGCATCACAGAAAAACCGGAGCAGCTTCAAAGGAATTTTCTTTGGGATGCAGCGGATGGAACTAGAAAATTTCATCTAATGAATTGGCAGACAGTCGCTTCCCCAAAGAAGTAGGGTGGACTTGGAGTAAAAGATCTTAGAGCTTTGTTGGGAAGTGGATGTGGAAATTCGCGGTAGAAGAGCATGCTCTATGGAGGGAGGTCATAGTAGAAAAGTACGATTCCACAGGACGGGGTTGGAGGACCAAGGTAATCACAACACCTTTCGGGTGTGGCATGTGGAGGAGCGTCATGAAGAATTGGGAATCCTTCAGCGGCAACATCACTTACAGGGTGGGAGATGACAGGGGAATCAACTTTTGGAATCATAAGTGGTGTGGAGAGGATCCTCTGAGTGTCTCCTTCCACCACGTTTTTAGAATTTCAAATCAGAAGGAATTGATGGTCCAACAGAGCATGAAGGGTGTAGTATGGGACCTCTCATTTAGAAAAAACATGCAAGATTGGGAGATAGCGGAGCTCCAAGATTTATTGACACTGCTATATGGGCAAGACATGCCCCAACCATCCTGTGATTCTTCGAGATGGGGTTTGCGTGGCGATGGTTTGTTCACCGTAAAGTCCTTTTACCAGAGTATGTTGGTGAGAGAAGAGTCTTCTTTTCCATACTCCTCGATCTGGATTCCTAAAGCACCTGCGAAGGTGTGCTTTTTTGCATGGCTAGCGGCGAGGGGAGTGATTTTGACTGCTGAGAATCTGCGAAAAAGAGGAATTACACTTGTTAGTTGGTGCTACATGCGTAAAAGCTCAAGGGAAGAAGTTGATCATCTTTTGTTGCATTGCCCTGCTCTGTGGAGGGCAATTGTGAACCTTTTTGGTGTTCAATGGGTGATGCCAAACACTGTAAAGGAAATGTTATATAGTTGGGTCGGTTTCCGTAGAAGAAGAAAGCAAAAGGCGTGGAAGTACGCCCCGTTAGCTCTCATGTAGATAGTTTGGGGGAGAGAAATAGGAGAGCTTTTGAGGGGAGTCTACTTTTTCACACCTTAAGAATAGTCTTTTATCTTTGATCGCTTTTTGGTGCACTCATGTAGCCCCCATTTGTATAGAAGATTGGACGTCTTTTGTATAGAATCATGTTCTGATGTAAATTCTCTACTTTTTGGTATACTTCCTGTATAGGGGAGTTCTCTCCCTCTTGATTAATACAATTTACCTTATATAAAAAAAAGGGATAAAAACAAGAAAGTGAAAAAGAAAAACATGAGTGGGGCAAGGGGTTTCACAGTTGAATGGATGATCAGATTCTAAGGGAATTTTGATAATGCAGTCAAGTTTTACCAAAAGTACTGAACTCTAAGAATGGAAAAAATGAAATCTAAACTCTGAGGATGAGCAGCTAACAATCAAGCAATCTAAATTGGAATATCAATGATTTCTTCATTCCTCACGTTTACTGTTGTCCCACCACTTCATTCTTTCAAAATTATTATACTTCCTAAAGAGTCAAGCGTGTCCTGTCTCTGTCTTTAAGGCTAGGGGTGTTCATAAAAAACCGAAAAACCAAAAAACCGAACCAAACCGATCAAAAAAACCGATACTTTTTTGTTTGGTTTGGTTTTGGTTTTGAATTTTAAAAACCGATTAAATTTGGTTTGGTTTTGGTTTTAATAAAAAAATAACCAAACCAAACCGACTATAGGAATAACTATTTCAAATTTATTATTACACCTATATATATGTATATTTTTATACAAAGTTTCAAAATTTTATTGTGAATGTTAACCGTTTGCACTTTTAGTACAATTCTTTACCTTTATATTCTAGTTTGATTGGTAGTTTTCTTTTGTTAAGTGTAAGACTCCATTTCATGTTAAAAAATAATATTTTTAACTGAGTCCTTAAATTATTCATCACTATTTGATTCAATTATCATCAATATATTTTAGTAAATAATAGATTTCTCAAAGGGCAATTGATTTGATAGTGTTACGTTGAAAATTTGGTCCCCGGAATATGTGTTTGATAGTGTTAGGTTGAAAATTTGGTCCACCGAATATGTGTTTGGTAGTGTACGTCTTATATTTAAGAAAAAAACCAAACCGAATCGAGAAAAAACCGACTTAATTGATTTGGTTTGGTTCTAATATTTCAAAAACCGACCTACTTGGTTTGATTTCGTTTTAGTGAAAACTGATCCAAACCGAACCATGAACACCCCTACTTAAGGCTATAGTAATCAGAGTCCAAAAAAATTGAGTAGGGATCTCACGAGTTGGAAGCAAAGTGGGTGAATATCTATCTACTCTACTTAGAATCTTGAATTCTTGAAAACAAAAGCTGCCATAAAATTTTCAAGAAAAGAGCAGTTTTCTAATGCATAAACTGGACTAAACGATAGAAGAAAGAAAGATGCTTGGCAAGGAAAAATGATCAAAAAAAGTAAATTATAGTGAAATCAGAAGAAACTTGTGTTATGGACGAGGAAAAAGAAAAAAAGGAAACATACATATGGAGAGTCAGGGCAGACGTGCTTCGTCAACTCCATACAGAAACCTTTGCTTTCAAATTGAGGAGGAAGGAGAGGAATTGGGAAGCAAATGGAGTAGTGCATGGATGGCAACATATATAAATAAGGGAGTTGGCGAACTTTACTGGGTATTATGTTATGCGGGTCGGGTTTATGGATCATTTTGTTTTGCCCCATTCATTTGCAACTTTGCTCGTTGCCTTCCACATGCCCCTGAGTCTGCATGTGTGCTTTCTTCTCTTTCTATTTCTACTTTTACCTTTTTTCCGCCTCGCTTTCCTTTTAACTGGCTGCTGCTTTTTAAAGCTTTATGGGTAATGGGCTTTAAATAAAGCTGAAGAGGCTTTAAATCCAATAGACTTTACTTTACTACTCCAGTTACCAATTATGTGAATATATTTGATTGGGTCCGGAGTTTAAGAAAAAATATATACTTTTAAAATTTGTGGTTTTACACAAGTTAAAAAGTCAAGAATATCTGCGTGGTTATAAAAGTTTTTCATTAAGGGTAGAATGAGAGTTTAAGCTAATTTGTTTCCAAATTAAGAACGGACCAAAAAGAAAATAGGTACTGAACCATCGGAGTAATTGCTACAGTACTATAACGAAAAAGGTTGGGAGAAATTCAAAAATAGCTAAATTTACAAGTTGTCATTCAAAAAAAAACACAGTTTTAAAAGTAATAGAAATCTAGAGGGTGTTTGGCTTAGCTTATAAGCTGGTCAAACTGACTTATAAGCAGTTTTTTGGCTTATCTATGCGTTTGGAAACACTCAAAGTGCTTATAAGTCAAGGGCTTATAAGCTAAAATCAGTCATAAGCCATAAGTTGGTCACCCCCAACTTATGGCTTTTCGCCTTATAAGCACTTTTAGTTTGACCAACACTTTTACTAATTTATCCTTAATAATATTTTCTAATTCACAAAATACTTTTTCCATTATAAATTTCTTAACTTTCTCTTCATTCCATATTTCTTGTTAATAATTTTCTTTACAAAGAATTCCTTTTAATTTATAACCTTTTGAAAAAAAACTCTAGGGTATTTTAGATATTTTAACAAAAGAATAGCTTATCAGTAATTTTTTATCAGCACATCAACTGTTTATTATCAGTTTCAACACTTCTATTCAAACACGTAAATGGTTATTTTAAAAATAAGTTTCAGCACTTAAAAAAAAAATTCAACACTTTAAGTTTATCGGCTATTCACAATCATCTAACCTAAACTGGCTCTTAGCCATTTTTCATGTAAAGATAAATCTTAACGAAAATAATATTCAAAATACAGAAAATACTCCAACATAACATTGTGGAACTCCAGTATTATACTGGAGTTCCAGCATAATTATACTGGAACTCCAGTATATTATACTGGAGTTCCAACAAAGTATACTGGACTTCCAATATAATATACTGGAGTTCCAGTATAGTATACCGGTCAAGCATAATATGCTGAAAGTTCATACACATGTGCTCCAATCTCCAGTATATAATGTTGGAACTTTCCACGTGTTGGAGTTCCAACATAATATGCTGGAATTACACAAGTGCACCGATCTCCAGTATATTATGTTGGAACTTTTCGTGTTGCGGCAAAATAGTGACTATTTTTCAATGACTATACAAATTGGCTATTTTTGAATGACCAATCCGACTAGCCAATGCTATTTTTACGAAAAAGTTCTAAAAAAGTCTGAAAAGCCACATCCTCCCCCACTCGACTATTGAGTCCGGAACCAAAATGTTTTCTTTTTGGACAAAAGATACGTTAATGGGTGTAAAAAAAATTACATTTCTATATATAACACCCAAATTCTCTGCGCTATACCGTTAACGTTAACTTTTGTCGTTAAGGTATAGCGCAGTAAATACATGCGCTATATATGTTTAGCGCCGAAAAATTGTTCGATATACCCTGGACGATTTAACGGTCAGGTATAGCGCATGGAATTAAAACGCTATACCTGTATAGCGCATAGAATTTGCGCGCTATGACTGTTTATGGCCCACCAATAAGTTAACTGACATAACAATAATTCAAATGTGTATAGCGCACATTAAAAGAGCATTATACATCAAAAATTTCAGCCCTCCCCTCCCCCCCCCCCCCCCCCCCCNATGTGTATAGCGCACATTAAAAGGGCGCTATACATAAAAAAATTCAGCCCCCCGGGCTAGCCATTTCCTATATAAATGGGTTTGGGATTTTAGGAAAATCCATTCAAAAAATATTCTAACTCCCGTTCAAACTTTTCTTCTTGTTAAATTCTCGAGCATTTTCTTATAATGTCTTACGAACGTAAAATAAGAGTTTCATTATATTGGGGGAGGGGGTGAGGCTGTGATGGAGAATAACTCTGTGAGGTACAGTTTATCTCCACAGTGTCATGTTAAATTGTCACTTACAATGGAGTACGATAAATTGATATCGTTGTTATGCAAAAAAATGAGCGTGAGGAAACGTTCAGTGATACTTAAAGTAACCGGAAGATATCTGTATTCCGTCACTCCGCGAGGGGTTGCTTTTACTCGGAGATTAACATCGACGATGATGAAATTTTGAGGGATTTTCTGAGAACTCTGGATGAATACCGTGAATTTCTTGTAATCAAAATGTTGGATATGTACGTCAAGGTCGAAGACGTTCCCAATAATGAGGTTGCACATAGTAGGGATAACCCCCAGTCATCGGGTGGTTATTCTGGAGCAGTTTTTCCCGGACAGGTTCCGGATGAAAGAGTTTCCCTTTATTTAAACTTATCACCGCCGGCAAATGAGCAGCGAGAAAATAGTTTCTCTCCTGCTTTACATAATTCACAAGACGAGTGGTAAACTTCAATTTTCCTTTGTGTTACGATGTACATTTTTGTTGTATTGAATTTGTATTAACGCTCATATATTTAACAGGGGGTACCAGACGGATATGAGTTTTACAAATTATGAACCCAAGCATAGTTTTGGTGTGTTGGATCATGGTGGTCCATTCAGGAGTCATCACCTAAATGAAAATGTTCATCATGGAATTTCATCACATTACGACTTGTAAGTGAAGTGATATAGCTATATGGAAAGTATTTATTAATTTCAGCATCTTATTATTTTGTTGGTTGTGCAGTGAAAATGAGCAAGTTGAACCACATGTACTCACTCAATTTCCCGAAGACGACGTATTAAATCGGGATCTGACAGATGCACAGAGTGAGGAAGAGAACAGTGATTACGACAACAATGCTGATGAATCCGGAGACGAGACACCCTTTCCTCGTGAGGATGGTGATGAGGAGGATGAGAAGGAAGGACCTGATTTGACGAGAGAGTATTCTCCACCCCCCTAGACGAAGAGTGTACGAGTCCCAAGTGCCGTTTCATTCAAGGGAGATTCCGTACCTTGATAACTTGCCAAGTATGCTGGATGTGGAAGCTCTCACAAGGGATTTTGATAAAATTCGGACAGCAATGTGGGATGAGTCTAGACCAACGATGCTGGCAAAGGGCATGTTTTTTCCTGATAAAGCGCGCGTAAGCAGGGCTTGTAAAATGCACAACGTGAAAAAGTATCGTGAGATGATGGTATGGGAGTCAAGTCCAGTTGTATACAAGGTTGTTTGACACATGTGGTTTGGCCATGTCATTGGATGTTGCGTGCGAGCAAAAAGAAGACAGGTCTGTGGAAAGTGGGTAAATACATTCCCACCCACACATGCGAAATGGAAACATTCAACGAGAATCACTTCAACTTGGATATTGACTTGATTTCTCTTGTTCTTATTCCACACCTCGAAGCGTCCATAAGGTATAAAATCAAAGAGTGCATTACATCAGTCCACCAGAAATATGGCCATACTTTTACCAAAAGAAAGGCATATCTCGGGCGCAAACGAGCGTTTGAAATTGTCTATGGTAAGTGGGATAAGTCATTTGGAGCTCCGCGCAGACACATGGCCGCACTGCAGCACTTTAATCCCGGGACGATTGTTGAATGGAAGCTTGAGCGGAGTCCAGATAAACCATAATATATATTCAATTACGTGTTCTGGGCGTTTAGACCAGCAATTGATGGTTATTCGCATTGTCGGCTCGTAATATCCATAGACGACACTCATGTCTATGGAAAGTACGGTATCAAGCTGTTGATTGTCGTGCCAGTAGATGCTAATGGATAAATATTTCCTATAGCTTTCGCTGTTTGTGCCAATGAAAGCCAAGAGACGTGGACGCTATTTTTGAACCACTTGAAAGAGCACGTTATCAAATAGCGTTTCGGTTTTTGTCTAATATCTGATCGGCATGGTGGTATCTTAAGTTCCGTGGAGAACTTGCCTGCATGGCAAGAACTTTATGCCTACCATCGTTACTGTGTGAGGCACTTTAAGGCCAATTTCTAGAAGGCACATCCCTACAAGGATCTGCATGATTTGATGTGGATGGAAGCAACAGACCACCAACAACATAAATTCCGGAGGCACATGGAATCTATCAGGCAAGAAGACGTGGCAGCCTATCGTTGGTTAATACGACATCACCCTGAAAAGTGGACTTTGCATGTGGATGGTGGCAGACGATGGGGAATTCTGACTACAAACGTGTCAGAGTCTTTCAACGGGTTGTTGAAGTCGGCAAGAGGATTGCCTGTCACAGCATGTCCAAATAATCCGTACACGACACAGATCTCATAGCAATAGGCAGTGAAACGGCAATGCCATCAACGGGCAGGCCATATAAAACCTCCACGTCCTGCAGCGTGATGGTGGTCTCGCCAATGGGCAGGTGGAAAGTGTGCGTCTCCGTTCGCCACCGCTCAATCAACGTCGTGATCAAATCCCAGTCTAGTTGCATCCACCCGATCTGAATAATCATATAGAATCTCGTATCCTGCAGGCGCTGGACTACACGGGGATGGAGATCTCTATCCCTCAAAAAATCCCACAGGTCGTCCACTCTCCTACCTCTGAGAGCCTGGGAGAGTAACTCTTCATCCCATATATGGGCGGACCTATGATCGCCCTGTAGCACTAATAGCTCAGGAGAGTAAGGGCCGGGATGTATAGGCGGCACGTCCATGTAGTCAACTGTAAATTAAACAACATTAGTTGTATGTTTAATCTGTAAATTAAATAATTAATTTTTTGAGTTATACAATTTTTAAAGTTATACAATATTTAAATGGACATGGTATATATATCTATTGGGTTCCAGGTTCGATATTTGAGGCTCTGTAGCTCCAAGCTATCCTGATTTCAATATTTTTATAATTTCGTGTGTTTGTTTTATAATTTAAATTATTAATTTTTAATTATTTATTTGTACAAAGTATATATACCTAGGGTTTCAGGCTTGATATTTGAGGCTCAGTAGCACCAAACTATCATTAATAATTATGTGTGTCAAATTCAATATTTTTATAATTTTGTATTTTTTTTATAATTTAAATTATTAATTTTTAATTATTTAATTGTACAAAATATATATATACCTATGGGTTCCAGACTCGATATTTAAGTCCCAGTAGCACCAACTATCATTAATAATTATGTGTGTCAAATTCAATATTTTTATAATTTTATGTGTTTGTTTTATAATTTAAATTATTAATTATTAATTATTTAATTGTACAAAGTATATATATACCTATGGGTTCCAGGCTCGATATTTGAGTCCAGTAGCACCAAACTATCATGAATAATTATGTGTGTCAAATTCAATATTTTTATAATTTTATGTGTTTGTTTTATAATTTAAATTATTAATTATTAATTATTTAATTGTACAAAGTATATATATAACTATGGGTTCCAGGCTCGATATTTGAGTCCAGTAGCACCAAACTATCATGAATAATTATGTGTGTCAAATTCAATATTTTTATAATTTTGTGTGTTTGTTTTGTAATTTAAATTATTAATGTTTAATTATTTAATTGTACACAGTTTGTATTTTTATCTGCCAGTATAAGAGATACTTAAACTACATGGATTCTACGCTAAAAGGCTCTACATTTTACTACGCTAAAAGGTTCTACATTTTACTACGCTAATAAATAATCTAAACTAAATATAAACAAAAATACATATAACATATTAGTTTCGCAAATAAAACACAAAACGATATGGAAACACTAATATCTAAGTCCGGATATTAACAGAAATAATTATTTCTTAATTTTACATTTTTTTTTAAAACACTAATATCTAAATCCAGATAAATATAACATACGAGTTTCGCAAATAAAATACAAAACGACATGGAAACACATTAAAATCAATTAATATTCATTATTATACAAGTTTCGACATAAAATAAATCGAAATACATCGATTTAGTATTTTCGGAAAGCAAATTGGTTGAAAATTTGAGTCTGAAAGAGTGAAACCACAATAATACGATGCTCTACTATGATGTGGGACCTACGTTCTTAGCGTTTTGTGTGACGTGACCCACAATTTTTTTTTAAAAGACGACAAGGGGAGGGGGGGGGGGACCAGAAATGAAAAGGAAGTAAAAAAATGGGGGAGGAGGGAGTTCTGGTCTTGGGGAAGACGTAGGGGATTTAAAAAAGGGGTATAGCGCACTATTTTTATGCGTTATATAGCGCTTGATTTCTATGCGTTATACCTGGAAGTCAAATCATCAGGGGTGTAGCGTGCTTATTCTCTGCGCTATATCTTAACGGTAAAAGTTACCATTAAAGTATAACGCGGAGTATTTCGACGTTATATATAAAGAAATAACTTTGTTTTTTACTCATTAAAATAACTTTTGTCCAAAAATACAACAATTAGGTTCCGAACTCCTCGACTATTGATTCTTACAATTGAAATGGCTGAAATTTTTACAAAAAGAAATACTATAACCTTTCAAAGTTATTTACTCAAAAGATCACGAAATATTTCACGCCCCCCTTCCCAAGAGTCTGAATAATGGCACATTCTTTTATACTTGATTATTACTTTTAACGAAAATTACGATTATGTATATTATGAAAGAGGAATACGAGGTAGTCAAAAAACAAATCCACTATGGCAAGACGCAATTGCTTTTGGAATGGATCTTATACATATTTCTCGTGGTAGACGTCACGAATCCACCAGCCAATAGCATGTTGGTGGATGTCACATGTTAGGATTAAAAATCTAAGGAAGCATAACAAGATTGATGATTCTGAAAACTCTTAAGTGGCAATGTCCATGCCCATGCCCAAAATAATGCTAGAATGAACTTATTTTTTTAAGATTTGCGTCACCTAAAAAGCAAAGAAAGGAAAGGTTACTTTCTTTTAAAACGTTAATTCTTTTTTGTTCCTATACAGTTATTTGAAACTTTTTTACTAAAAATATCCTAATTTTGTATATTATATGTCCTAAACAACGTTTACTTACAATTTATATACACAATTCGATATTAGTACTTTAAATTAAGAGATTTAGTTACATTATTTCTCCCCTCTCCTCTTTCCTTATTCTTTGATCTCTTAATTGAGTGCCAAATATGTGGGTTGCTCTTAGATACAAGTATGAAAAGTGTTTTTCAAAACTTTTAATTTAATATGGAACGTATCTTAATCTGCCGCCTCTCTACACTTTTTTTTCCCTCCATATTCTATTTTTTTAAGATCATACTCTTAGATACGAGTATTTCATATGTATCAGTCCAAAGCAACGTTAAAGAAATGTATAAAGCACTTCATGTTTGCTTGAAAAACCATAGAGGATACTTTAAGTGATGCTTCAATTGAAATAAGAATTGGTTGTATTTTTCAAGTTTCACAACTAAAATGATATCCTTAAACGCAGATGTTTCACTTTTTGTATAATACTTAGGATTTAAATTGTCTACAAGTTTTATATATTATTTTTACCTAATTAAATACAACTATAACATTATATAACTTAAATACTGTTGGGACATATATCAGAAACGAAAAGATTGAGAAATGCAGAAATTCTTGTTGTATTTCATTGATATTGTGTACAATTATTTATACAAGGCAAAAGGAATACAATTTGTTATGCTAGGTACAAGTGTCCTATCACTATTTGTCTATGTATAACTACCTAAAAGAATCCTAAGAAAAAATATAGAGTAATTAATATGTACACATAATTACTTATACACTACACATGGTAAAAGAACCTTCTAGACTTCTAATATTTTCTTTTATTCTTTTACTTAAATGGACGACCCAGATTTGTTTTTCACTTGAATTAAATAGACGGACAGGATTAGCTTAACTTTGGATCTTCTGAAGACAAAATGTCTTTGGACATATCGAACTTCCCCAATACCTCATCGTCTTCACCAGAATTCTCTTCACCAAAAATCTCTTATGCGTTATCTTCTCTCAACTTTGTGTACTGGGTCCAATCCCCCTTCAAGTTGGGGGGGGGGGGGGGGGACGGCGCCCCCCCCCTTGCCGATGAGAGGGGGG